>JACXGI010004411.1:0-54206 GCA_016801175.1 Esox masquinongy | reverse complement strand
AATTCTCTTTATTCCCCCATACAGATATATCTGGAGACAGTGTGGCACTCAGTCCAACAGAGTCTGACACAATCACAGCACACACAGTTCTTATAGCCTAAGCCCCCTACCCTAGATTTTCCCGTTTTTCTGCTTTTCTGGGTAAAGGAGCGGTTCATACCATATATGGGTAAGATATATGTTGTTTAACACATCTCTCGTGGCAGCTGCCGTCTTCGGGTTTCCCTGTTGTTATTCCAACCAATCGACTTCTAGCTCTAGCGTCTTCTCCCTTATTTGGCACTCTGCCCGTTTACTACAGAATACCAAGCGGTCTGTTCTTGCTCCCAGCTATTCTAGTGAGATTAGCATCCTGTCACCCCCTACTCTAATGCAGGTACAATGTTTCTTAGTTCTACTTAGCCTCTAGCAGAATTGTATGTTATCTTAATGCTATTGCCCCACACCAGCTATGTAAACTCTAATATTGATTGATCCCGCAAAAGGTGTTCAGTTGGTTATATGCTATTCTATTTGTTTTCCAATGCCTCTTAATATGAAAGTAATCAGATTACATTACTGAGTTTGAGTAATCAAAAAGTTACGTTATTGATTACAAATTTGGACAGGTAACTTGTAACTATAACGGATTACATTTAAAAAGTAACCTACCCAACCCTGGTGGTGGGCGGATCGATCCCAAAATATCGATACTACAGATATTACATCTCATTTTTGAAGATCGATTTTACCGTCAGTAGGATCAATACCAGTTTCAGTTTCTCTTCAAAAAGTTGTACCCATTTCATCACAGAGTAGAACTGTCACTCTGTGCAAAGAACATTCCGTTGTCGTGAACACATCTCAAGTGCTTCTCCAGCAACACTGCTGTTCCTTATGATGGTGCACTCAAACAACGAACATGTGCATCGCGCACGCAAAACGCGCAGCAGCGCACACCCTGACTACCGCCGCCAACCGCCAATCCAATCCATAGGCCTACATTTATTGCATGCATGAATGCCGAAAGATGAGCATGGTGTGAAATATAGACTATATTCAGAAATTCAAATAGTATATTCAGTCCATTGAAACGTATCTAAATTACTTATTTTATTGGAATTTAAAACAATATACCTCAAACCTGAAATATGGAAATAGGTAGTCTGTCATAGGCTATAGACGTAATTATTTTATTTTAGGTAGGTAATTCCCCAAGACCTCTGATATTACAAGAAGCTCTCCCCCACATGAAAGTACATAAGCCACTTTTAATAATAAAAAGGATCTGTATTGGTATGGAAATTGGTGATTCTGGCCCTGTATTACTTGGTATGGGATCTAACCCAACATTTGTGGTATAGCACACCTAGTAGTAGTGTTAGCTCCACTGCAAAGTCTTTGGTGCCGGGCAACTTTCTCGGGGTCACGGGGTAGAAATGCTGTCAACCAAAAATTGCCAAAATTGGGTTGCTCTTTGATCCAACAGAGACTTCAACCGTTTTTCCACATTGGAGTGGCAGAAAGTTTTTACCGCTATCCTAGAAAAACTGAAAACCTTAGTCATTGGTGACGTCATTACCCACCATATTAGACTGAAGAATCATCCTTTAATTAAAGGTTTAACAACACAATATGCTTTGCGTTGCATTGCCATCAGTGTCGCGTCAACCTCGCGTTTTACCTGCTACCAAGTGCATTTTTTCTAAAGGGGAGAAGAGCAGATGAAGAACATTATTTTTTAATAATGGGTAAGTAAAATATCTTTGTTTAAGTTTTTTACAATTATTACATTGCTCTTTCATGATAATGTTTTTATTAGGGGTGAATTGGGACATACAAATCTGTAGTTGTTTCCTACATAATAGGCCAATATTTGTATGAATGTTTGGTGAGTCAATACACCCAATCTGCCCCCAAAAATCAACCTATTTCTTATTATTTCAATTCACAAGACAGAATGAATGCGCGTGTCAGCTGTCAAGAATTCAACCTCAGCATTTCCTGAAGCTTGGACGCTGCCACTGGACATGATGAAACGCGAGTAGTGTACAGTAGCTGCAGTCATTTATTTCAAAGGGGGCAGGTTTGACGGCTGATGGCAATGCTGAATGCTCGATGCGGCTGTAGTGCAGCTCCTACGTAAGCCGTTCAATATCCCCCCAACATTGTTTTGTAACACCACCCCAAACTCTCCTCATGACGTGTGGCGTAGCTCTGCTGCTCTCTTCACAATTTCACAGTCTAGGTCCACCAAATTGCACCATGCCTCATGCTCGTTTCCAGCCGGCGTCAACCTCCTCCGAAACGTATCTTCCTCTGTCGTGGAAACATTTTCGTCTCTTCTTGCCAAAAAAGGTGCAATAACTCAGGAGTTTGTGGATTCAAATTAGACTTTAATGAGAAATCATAAAAGTTGAGTTGAACTGTCTTGCCAACTCCCGACACACACATTTATACAGTGGTAGTTTGCATAACATCTTTGGCCGTCCCTTTATGATAAACCTTGGGCGGATCTTTTCCCCCCATCCGCCACCATTGTTTCGCAACCTTCCAAAATCCGTTCCTTGTTAAATATTGCTAGAAACCTTTATAAAAATAATGAGCCACTAGGGCCATTCAATCTAATGCATTTGATTGTACCTTGCTCATACATTTATTATCACTTGATTATCCCAATACAACACTTATACATCATTTGATAATGATTATACTGTTTACCATATAGATTAATTACATGTGTGATTAACATACTAATAAATTCATAAAAGGGTGTGAGTTCAGAAACATTCTTTATATAAAACCTCTATACTTCCAACCATTTTTCATTCAACTTGCATCTCCCCATCTTGATTCATCTCTATCTAACAACTACTGACGACAACGAAAAGATGACATGCAGCCAGATGTCAAAGTCTGTAGCTAGCTAACATAACTAAAAACTATATTAATGGCAGAGTCTCTTATTGTCTAATGCTAAGTTCGTCAAACAAATATATGCAAATTAGGAGTTCCGGTGATGACGTCTTGCTGAGAGGATCAAGGCCAGTTAGCTCCCGGCATAATTATCCACAAACTTATATTTTATGAGTCATATTTGTAGCCATACTTAATTTATTGAAACGTGAGTGGTCGATGAACATCTCTGGCCAAGAAATGCCGACAAACAAGACCGCAAAAGCGCCGGTCCAGAGAACTACTAGCCAGCAAGTCGACGGTGGAGCTACTGCTAAAGATGGCGAGGTAGCAGGAGCTAACCTTGTAGCTGCGGTAGCGGCGGAGACTAGGGCTAAGGTGGCGGCCGTCATGGAAGAGAAGATTTCCATGATTTCCAACAAGCCTGATATCATCACGGCCAAGCTGGAAAGTGAATCGCAGCGTACTGAGGAGGTAGAAAACCACATTTCTAATGCTGAGGACATCATTGCTGATTTGGAAGGCAGGCTAGCAGACACGGAAAATAAACTTGCTGCCCTCACTAACCGCATGGATGACCAAGAGGCAAGATCCCTTAGGGATAATATCAGGATTTTTCATGTCAAAGAAGGGATTGAAGGGAGCAATGGCTGCATTTCTTTGAAACCTGGCTGCCCAAACTTCTTCACATGGAAACCAAGAAAGGCAGGATCCGACTGGACAGGTGCCACAGAGGTCTCGGTCTACCTAAACCTGGGATGCCCCGCGTAGTCATCATGAAGCTTCATTACCCGGCGGATAAAATGAAGATATTAGCGCTTGGTGCGAAACAGAAGCTCGAATACGAAGGGGCCAGGATCTTCATTCGTGAGGACATCCCGCAAAAGGTCCTGCAGCAACGGAGGAGCTTCAATGATGTCTGACAAATGCTGATTTCCAAGAACGTCAGGTTCAGGATGCAATACCCGGCGACCCTCCGCTTCACCTACAACAACAAGGATTTCTCCTTCGACACAGCTGAGGAGGCTGCTCACTTTATTGGGGCAATGGATATGGTTCCGTGAGTACTTTGAAGAGTTATAGCAGCGTACGCTGAGCGGGGTGGTTTGGTGCGCATGTAAACTCATATAACATGATGCTTAACGTGGGTGTGCTCTATTACGGTGAATCTATATACCACCCCGTGCGCACAGCGTCCTATGGGCTGCTACACACAAGCTGACTTTGTGATGCTCTGGCTACACATAAGATGACTTTATTGTGGGGGTTCGAGTCGGGAGTGAGTGGGTGTCATGATGGCTGCGTTTCACGGAGAACGACTGTGGGCCGTGGTCAAGTGCGCTTACAACGCGCGTTGTTTCCTCCCAGCTCCAAGGGACCCTTTGTTTTGTATCCCTGAGAGGACTGTTCATGCTGCGTCCAAAGGGACACATTCGTTTCAGCTGAGTGTGTTCAACGACGAGTACACGTTCCTAGTACTTGTGTTGTTCGAAGAGAAGTTTTAGGAAATTGAGTTAGGTCTGGGACCCACGTTTTTATTTTTTTTAAATATTCTCTTGTTTTCCTTATCTTAGTTCCCTTTTTTTGCCTCCTTTAGTGCCCTTGTACTATTTATTTTATGTGCCTTGCTTTGACGCTAGATGCACTCATAGTCAGTCATCTAACTGGGTAGAACGATGAATACCACTAAGTATGTCTCGTTTAACATAAAGGGAATAAATAATGCTGTTAAAAGAAACTATTATGCTGGTTAAAGAAGGAAAAAGCTAACATAGTTCTGTTACAAGAAACCCATTTGGATGACAAGGAACACGAAAAACTTAAGAGAGAATGGGTAGGACAAATTTATTACTCGTCGTTTTCTACAAGTAAGAGAGGGGTGGCCATCCTAATAAATAAAAACACTCTGTTTACTTTAGAAAAGTGTGTTAAAGATTGTCAAGGTCGATATGTGATTGTTACAGGATTCTTATATGGGGAACATATAATGATTGGATGTGTATATGCTCCAAATGTGTACCAAGAAGAATTCTACTCTAAATTGTTAGCTGATGCCTCTGCAATGTCTGCAACATTCAGTATACTTGCAGGAGACTTTAACTGTGTTTTGAACCCTGAGGTAGACCAACGCCCCCCGACTAAAGTCATGTCTAAAATGAGGAAGGCCACTAGAGAGCTATGTGTAGATTTACAGTTGTTTGATGCTTGGAGAATTCTCCACCCTAGAGGGAGAGATTTTACCTTTTTTTCACATCCACACCAAAGTTTTTCCCAAATAGATTATTTCTTTGTCTCAAGGATGGTATTAGATAGAGTGGAGGAATGTACTATAGGTACTCGTTTACTATCAGACCATGCAGATGCGTCCATTATGGTTTCTCCCCCCTCCCCACAACCCACACCACGCTACTGGCAACTTAATCCCTCACTTTTTAATAGTACCTCATTTGTGACCTTTATGGAAGAACAAATTAATATTTTTCTTTCAACTAATGATAACAATGATACCAATCCATCAATACTTTGGGATACGCTCAAGGCTTACTTGAGGGGAGCCATAATTTCATATAGCACAGCCAGGAATAGGGAAGCTTTGAGAGAGCAGCTGAATTTGGAGAGACAATTGGCTGATCTTGATAAACAACTAAAGGATATTTACTCTGCAACCCTGTTCAAAAAAGCAGAAGCCACATGGTCAGCTCTTATCCAGCTCTTGATGCAAAAGGCAGAAGCAGGTATCTTCTATGCAAAGCACAGACTGTTTGAAATGGGGGACAAACCAGGGCGACTACTTGCACGCTTGGCAGCTGGTAGGCGTGACGTTAGGGCTATCTCTTCCTTAAAGGACGAAACTGGGAAAAATCATTATGAGACCAAAACGATGGTGGAGATAATGAAGAGCTTTTACGAAAAACTTTACACCTCTGAATCCACTACATCATCACATTGTATACAGAGTCTTCTAGAAAAGCTTAGTCTCCCCTCCTTATCGGAAGCAGATAAATCCGCTCTTGGAAGACCAATAACCAGTGAAGAGATAAAAAAGGCAATTAATTCTCTGCAGAACGGAAAAGCTCCGGGACCGGATGGTTATGGTCCAGAGTTTTACAAAAGATTATTAAACTCCATTGATGGACGTCTGCTAAGGATGTACCATCTTTCAATAGAGAAAGGTTCCCTACCAGGCTCATTATATGATGCCAATATATCTTTAATCCTTAAAAAGGGAAAACCCCCCGACGAGTGTACCTCATACTGCCCTATCAGCCTGATGAATGTGGACAGTAAAATCTTTTCAAAAATATTAGCGAAAAGACTTGAGAACTACTTGCCATTCTTAATCGGATCTGACCAGACGGGCTTTATTAGAAGCAGGAACTCTTATACCAATATGAGAAAATTACTTAACATCATTCAACATGCAAATACTAATCAGGCACAAGGTCTTGTTATCTCACTTGACGCCGAAAAGGCATTCGATCGCGTGGAGTGGCCTTATTTATTCGCCATCATGGAAAAATTTGGACTGGGGGAGGGGTTTATTAAACTCATTAAGCTGATATATTTTTCACCCAGAGCGAGTGTACTTGTAAATGGTATAAAATCATCAGAGTTTAAGTTAGGGAGGTCCACTCAGCAAGGGAACCCTTTGTCCCTGCTTATTTTTGCTTTGGCCATTGAACCACTGGCAGAGGCTATTAGAAGCCATAACAGCATAGCGGGTTTCCAAATTAAATCCACATCATATAAGATTGCATTATAAGTGGATGATGTTCTTCTTTTTCTTACCAGTCCAGATGAGTCCATACCAGCTCTAATGTCTGTTATTCAGACCTTTGGGTCCTTCTCTGGATACAAGATTAATTTTAGTAAGTCAGTGGCCATGCCAATTGGATATGGTCATAACGTGCCAAACATACCAAACTTTCCATTCTTTTGGTCTACCTCAGGATTCTCATACTTAGGTATTTCTGTATCCGATAGAATATTAAGAATTTATTGAAGAAAAATTTCAACAATGTACATAAAGATATCAAGAGTGATCTTAACAGGTGGATGGATTTGCCAATTTCCTGAATGGGCAGAATTAACTTGTTGAAAATGAATGTTCTACCCCGGCTGCTTTATCCCATGCAGATGTTGCCTCTGTTTATTTCTAAAAAGGTAGTAAGAGAGGTCGAAAGGGAGTTCTCAAAGTTCATTTGGCAAAAGAAAAAACCCAGATTAAGTATGAAAACTTTACAGCTCCCAAAAGACAGTGGAGGTCAAGCATTCCCTAATATTATATTATATAATTGGGCCTGTCATAGCAGATTCATATATAAATGGGTTCACTGCTATTTAAAGGGAATAGAGGACCCACTCGAATCATGAGCTTGTGTCCCATTTAGATTACTAGGGGAACTCACTAGTAGAAAAACTGCCCTTCCCAACGTAAGGGACAATCCAATACTTCAAGGCTCTATTAAGATCTGGCATGACATGCATAGGTTTGTAGGCAGAAGGGGTGCCTTTTCCTATTTGACTCCACTTATGGGTAACAGGGACTTCCTACCTGGTGTTGATAATGTTGTATTCTACGCTTGGCGGGAAAGGTGAGTGAGAGTGGTTGGAGATTTGTTTGATGATGATAATGTCCTCATGTCCTTTCCACAAGCACAAAACAGATTTGGACTTCCACAAAAAGACTTTTTTGCCTATCTTCAGGTCCGTCACTTAATCAATACAAATTTCAAGCCAACTCAAACAGAAACACTGAAGGGACCGATTGATAAGTTCATACTTAATTTTACATTGAATAAAGGTCTTATCACATACTTTTATAATGGCCTTCAGAGTTGTAACCAACACAATGTTGATGGGCTTGTGAAGCGGTGGGAGGAGGAACTTCAAAGTGTATATGATGAAGATGCTTGGGAGGGATGTATTCGGACCACTCACTCTCTGTTTCTCAGCAATAAATTTAAAGAAATACAATATAGAATACTTCATAGACAGCACAGGACGCCTCATGTTATGAACAAAATTGACCCTAATAGATCACCATTGTGCCTTAAATGTAAGTTAACATGTGGGACATATATACACTGCTTCTGGAGCTGTCCAAGAATATCAAAGTTCTGGTCATGTGTATCTAAGGAAGTGACAGCAATATTTAAACACAGCATATGTAAAGATCCGGGCCGGTTTCTATTGGGGCTGCCATCTTTGAATAGAGTTATGGATGTGAAAAGATCAAAATTACTCAAACTCTTATTTTTGGCCAGAAAGTGTATATTATTTAATTGGATTAGTGAGAAACCTCCCACTGTAACTCAGTGGTACAAAGAAATTTTTCGAGTTTTTCCTATGGAAAGACTAAGTGCCAAATTAAAAGGAAATGACGACACTTTTATGGACATATGGCGGCCTCTAATGGATTACCTGCCTAAGGATCTAAGTGATATTATCCAGAGGGGAAACACTGGTTTAGAAGGTGCCAGACTGAGCGGACCGGTGATAAGAAATGTTTCTTATTAGGTATAAGGACACATTTCTTGTTTTGTTGATAGGTTGTGTTCCCCCCCACTTTTTTTTTTGTTTATCTTTTATTTGTTTCTTCTCATTTTCTACTTTATTTGAATTTTGCTTATTCATTTTCTACCTTAGCTCAAGCCACTACTTAATGATTTATGCTTATATGCATTGTTGATATGTAAATTCAGAAAATTAAATAAAATCTGATTTAAAAAAAAAATACAAGCAAATTAGACGTTTTACCTACCGTGCCACTGTGCGTGACATTTTTCCATCAGTCTTAAATGCACCATCTGCAAATTTAATACCTACAGCAAACTTACATTTAATTTAAGACAATTTATGACCTTAATTTGTGTAGTTCTGTTTTGTTCTGTTTTGTTTTTGCTGTTGTCGTTCTTGAATGTAGCTTGCTCTTCTGTAGTTATTGTTTTCACCTGTGTCTTGCTATCTCCATATTTAGCCTGCCCAGTTCTGTTCTGCCTTTGTTGAGTTATTGAGTGTGTCTTGCCTGCCGTTATCTGTGTTCCTGCCTGACTGCCTGCCTTGTTCCTGCCCTTTTGTTGTTTTTTCACCTGCCCTAGTGTTGTCATTATGCCTGCCGTCCTGCGTTTCCAAATTGTGACAAATTTCCCTGATTTTATTTTAAGACCTTTTAAGACTTTTTAAGGAGCCGTAGGAACCCAGAAGTATAGATATTATTATTCACATTGGCACCAATGATTAGTGATGGGCAACTCAGGCTTTCTGAAGCATTTGAGGCTTTCATCATACTGGTTCGAAAATCGGTTCGATTTCTCGAGGCTTTGAAACTCACTGCACAGTGGTGTCACCTGTCGTACAGTAATAATTATCCAGTGTTTAATGATCATATAGTTGTCTTTTTCACATTATCCAACATGATTAGGCATGTGCTTTCTGAAGGGAAATTGTAATGCCTGGTTCAAATCCAGTGTTCTTCTTACCTTTCCAGCTAGCATTTTTCAATACTGCATCCGTTCTAATGTTTTGTATTAATAAGGCAAGAATGTCATAAGATACACAAAATAAAATGAATTATTTAAACAATAGAAAACAGTATGGTTTGCACTCAAAAAGTTAAAACATGATCTGGATTTGATCTCGCACCATAACAAGTAAGAAATTGGGAGTCAGCGACAACTGCCCCATTGCCGGAATTGTAAAGCTAACAACTTTTTAAAATAATTTATTAAATAAGGTGACCAGTAGAGGTTGCTGTTCAAAAGTCTCAGGCACCAAACCGCACCGAACAACCATAGAAGCCTGCATTTTCCAAAGAGGCTTTGGAAAAAGCATGTGATGAAACGAGGCTTCGGACGTCATCAATCACGTGGTATTACACCAATGCAAGCCTGGGCCCTTTCACATGGATTAGAATGGGTTGAAATATCAAAGCATACCTCGATCAGAGAATTTGGTTTGATCTCCTGATCAACAATAATTTAAAAACTTTTGCATCCTTGGTATTATTGAGGCTGCGGAAGAGAAAATATTAACATAACGCATACGAAAATAAATATAATAACTTCAAGAAGTGTGCTGGCATATAAAACCTGAACTAAAACTGTATTTAACACTGTGACAGTGATGTCACATTATTATCTAATTACCAACTTTACATAGGCTTCTTAGCTATCCAATATATGGGAAGCACTTGTAAATAACTGGGCAAGGAGGAAGGCCTTGGTGCTTGTCAGAAGAGATCAAAGAAAACTTTGGACGTCATTAATCACCTGGTGATCATACATCTGAATGATACATCTCTACGAGAGAAATGCTGGAGTTAAAACATTCATAAAATATGGTGAATCCAATGCTTGATTTAAGATGTGATATTAAAAACTGATGAGCAAATATTCCTGACGTAGGAATTACAAATGCACTGTTGCCAGTGCTGTCATCAAAACCATATATGAGAAAGTAATAATTCGGTCTCAAACCGGGCTTTGTAAAGTGATTGCATAGCCTTTCACAGTTCTACATGTTGAGCTACCGGCCAGTTCCTACTGAAATTACAAGACAATTCTAACAATAGTCTGTGGTATTGGGCCTACCTGTTTGTTATTGATAATGAATGATGTGTAGCAGAAACGTTTTGACATTCACCGGCTCATGAATTAAATTAGTTCTTGATAATTAGGCTGTAGGCTAATTTAGTTTCATAAGTTTTAAAGCATGGTTGGAAAGCACCATGTCTTTAAAAACCCCATTAGATGGTGGCGTGATGTCCGAAGCTTCAAACTTCATCAATCACATGATATTTTTGCTCAGATACAAGCCTCTGCCCTTTTGCTGCCAGCAGACTGGACTGAAATTTCTGAGCCAGCCTCTGAGCCTTGTATTCACACCCGTCACTACTGTTAAGATATGTTGGCTGAGTGGGATGAGCACAAATTGGATGCTCTGTGTAAGTGCGTTTGTATCCTGCCTCACATGTATATTTTTGCTCAGATACAAGCCTCTGCCCTTTTGCTGCCAGCAGACTGGACTGAAATTTCTGAGCCAGCCTCTGAGCCTTGTATTCACACCCGTCACTACTGTTAAGATTTGTTGGCTGAGTGGGATGAGCACAAATTGGATGCTCTGTGTAAGTGCGTTTGTATCCTGCCTCACATGTATATTTTATTTCCACATGCACATCTGTTTCATGTATTTCCATGCTAATTTTATCAATCTGACATGCTACAATATATTATATTAAAGTTCAATATATTAGCCGTCTTTTAAGTGAACACAGCCAAAAGAGATGTCTCACTGCAAAGACGCGGACACTATTCTAGTAGCTGTTCGCTAACAACTTTGTCTTAACTGATGGTAGTCCTTTCTAACTTTGAAGGCCCTGGCCCTGGCTTTAGAACTGCTGCCTTTTTCTTAAGCCTACATGTTCTCTGATGCCCTCTCCATAATTTGCGCCTCTTTCTTTTGTCTTGCTCATTCAACTGATGAATACTTTTCCTTCTATCCTTTTTCTTCCTCCATTATTCCCTTTCTTTCTGAAGATGTTTCTCCTTTCTCTCCAGGTCTGCATTTCGTCGTGCCCGACACTGTCTTTGTCTCTCAGCTGCACTAACTAGAGCCATCTAACTACAATCTGTATGAATTGAAATAATTAGTCATCATTATTCAAAGTTAATATAAATTACAATTATATCTATATATGTGTTGAAATACCATTAATATACATTGTGCAACCTCAAAAGCAGTGCTACATAGGCCTAGGTTAAATAGGGACCACATTCAAAATAATTGTCTATGAGCATAAATAGCTTATGCATAAAATCTGATTTACAGTGTAATTATTAATTCAAATAATGTTTTACTATGGCATACGTTAAATACATATTATATGCAGTAAAGGTAATAACAAAGAACAATGCCATTCATTTGTAAGGCCTGATGTGACAGAGCCTGACGGTGGGCCATTTTAACTGCCATTGTTCAGCCTGCTAGTATGCTAGCATAAAAACTGTTATCATGCAAGGAAGGGATTTCAGTAACCTTTTCAGACATGTTTTGGATTTAAAACATTTTCATTATTTTCTGTGGTATTTTACAGTGACAGGGCCTGACCCTTTAGCTGTCCTCCTAAAAAAAAAAAAAAACACATAAACAAGCCTAAAATCATACAGTTCTATGACAGAACTGACCCTTGATCAGTGTCAGCTTCACCTCGGTCAAATGATGTCACTTCCTCTGAGTCATAACCTTAAAGGTGTATTGGACAAATTTTATGTAGTTTTTCTGTAAACGTGACAGGACTGACTGAAAACATGGGGACTGTTGTAAAATAGTATTTATTTGTGGAATGTGTGTATAATTTCATGTTTTTAATAAATTGGTGTGAATGATAGCAACTTAAACTTGTTGTTAATGGTGTTTTTTTTAACTAAATAACAGTTTTGCATAACAAAACTATGAAAGATGTAGCTCCAATTTGGCTGAGGACAGGCCATTTTTCAGGTTTTGCAATTTTCTAAAGTGTTTTTAATAAAGACAAAAACATCTGAGAACTTAATGCACGACATATACCTTTACAGAACATCTCACAGAAATCAACCATCTAGTTAGTTTTAGACCTTTTTGGATTAAATACTTTTTATTCACTGTAGCAATTCAAGGACAGATAATGTACGTTTCTGGTAGAATGTCCCCTATACTGAAGATATCCCATATAGTAATGATTTAAGAAGTAATGATGTCATGGTAGATTGTTTTGTTACAAAATATCAAAAGTGTTTCAATGTATTCCCTTTAACCCCTTATACTCAGTGTGCATGTTCAAGACAAATGTTTAAAGAATGCCATAAATGTTACGTTTTCTGTCAAATGTATTTTTATTGAAATAAAAATATCATTACAAAACAATTATTGAGTGTGCATTTATTCAGAAAATTGTAACCAGTCTTCTGTAATCTTCTGTTCAAATGAGTGTCTTTTGGAGGGAGTTGGCTGATTTGATTTTAAATTTTGTATCTGTTGACAAATTTTATAATTAGCCACACCTGCCACAGGTAAATTGAGGTCAGCCATGGTTTCAAGAAAATGGGTTCATCCTAGAGGTCTTCTGTCTTTGGATATCTTGTGTGAGGCAGAAGCCAAATGGCAATGTGGTACCGTCTGCTAAAAGTACTCTCTTGTCATACACCACCCAGAACGTTTTGATGAGTGATGCATTGCATAGATGGAAACCTTTTCTATCCTTGACAATTCTTTTGTAGGAGATAAAGATTTCCTTACTAGTTTTGTCTTTTATGAACCCCTCAACCAAACGTGTGAGTGATTCCAGGTTTACCTTAGGGGCGTTTTCACAGTTTTGTGTGATGCCTTTGGCCTTCAAGACTACGCGATTGTTTTTAGTCCTGAACCTATAACTCTTGGGTCCACATGATGACCATTCTGTAATATGATCACCATCTTCAAGTTCATTCGTTAAACCTCCCAAATAATTGCTCAGAGGGGGTTTCCATTCACCTGGCTTGCTAACATAGACCAATGAATCTGTGTCGTGATGTAGAACTCTCCTCTGTAGCTGTTCCATAAGATTGTACAATTCAAGTCAGCCGTAAGCTGTTGTGAAAGCCGCAATGATTACATTGACATTTCCGGGACATCAAAGGTAATTCTTTTTCTGCTTCCACTGTACCAGAGCAACCTCCTGATTCAAAAATGAAAAATGAGTAATTTCAAAACGGTTTGAAAAAATGAACCCTGTAAATTGTTGGGTGTCTCTAACAATAGATGTTGTCAGCATGTTGCTTCTCTGAGCATACTTTCCCCACAAATTGTTCAAAAAAAGTTTTGAAACACTTCTCTTAGCCTTATTGACTTGGATTTTTTCAGGATCCAAACGTATGCCCTCTTTGTCATAATAATCCTTAATGTACCTGTCTTTGCTCTCTTGATCAGTGGCTGATGTAGGATAACACAAAGCCATCTGCTAGCCTCTCAAGAAAGTCTTGATATACACTTTAACATGATCAGATCAAGTTGCCACAGTGACTCTGGACTGCTTTGCCCCACCCATAGGCCAATGCTTCTAGCGCCACCTACCGGCCAATGATGAGATTTTCAAATGCCCATAACCTTTGCCCCAATTTTGGTACAGACATAAAACTCGTATAATATGATGTGGAAACAGGTGCTGTACAACTTTGTAAAAGGCCGTTTTTCATTTCTGCCTGACTACAATTTCCATTTCCATTTCTATTTTGAATTATCTGAAAAACCTACCTTTGGGAAGTAGACCTAGGCCGTTCATCCCATTTCCAATAAACTTCACAAAAAGCATCTGTGGATACTGTATATCAATAACTACTAACAAAATTAGACATTTCAAACACAGCAGATGTCATATGTCAAAAACTTCCTGATTCCTACAGTTTCACAGGAAGTGAAAGCATATCTCCACAACCTTTTCTCCAATTCTCACCAAATTTGGTATGCATAATTGCTATGGCAAGGTAAGGACATGCGCAGTGTGTGGTGCCAAATGGCCATTGGGGGACGCTACAGTGTATGGTCGAACTTGAGATTTCAAATAGCGATTTCTCTGTGCTCCTTAGAACAAATCTGAAATGGTGCTGCTTGTTAAGCCAAAAAAAATTGCGTCTCGCATCAATGAGTTCTGTCATCTTCATTTCCGTGAACTTTGAATATATTACATTGAAACTAAAACAAATCAGTCCTAGGCCATTGGTCGGATTTTGAGAAAACTTCAACAGATGCACCTTTTGGCTATGCATATATACAATCATAAAAAAGTCAGAATTTCATAATATAGTGGCCACCATATGCCAATCAATTTAAGCATCATGCGTTTTATGTTCACATTGGTATGTAAATGGACTAGAAGGCCAAAAACACTTATAAGGCTTACAAGGCTTAAATGACCTAGAAGGCCTATGAGACTTACAAGCCATTAAAGGCCTTAAAGGGGCTAAAAGGCCTATAAAGCCTTTAGACCATTTTCTGTGACCTTAAGATCACCTCATACACAGTGATATGCCTACACCTCCATTGGCTTACAAATTATGTGTCTGTGACATTAAGCCGACTGACAAGTTGTCACCAACAGCCTTGTAGAAAGTGATGGAGTGATGAATTTTCTACAGCCCCATATGTATGGAGTTAGATATCTGCCAAAAGGTTAAGCGTACGTATTGTTAGGATCGTAAGAAAATACATTCGTAAATTGGTATGATCGTAAAAAATGTCTGACGTAAAACATGAAAAGTAAGTGTGAAATTAAATCAGTGAACGTATAAACACCCTTTTACGACTTGTCACACATTAAATTCTTGCTTTACATCGCCATTTATTTGTTTACAAATCGTTTTTCTACATACAAACATTTGTCAGTAATCTGGCATCTGCAAAGATAAGACCCAAACGTAGCTCTTCAAAACTGTAAAGCTAGCTAGCAACAATAAGTTGGACCACTGGACCACTAGCCCTAGCACTAGCAAAATATAATGAAGTGATTTAGGTCAAGATATTCTTTAAATATTAGTCTGGCATGTGCTATTTAATAGCTGTGTTCTGTCCATACTCTTTATGATGGCTGTATGTGGCGTGGAACTTCTGTAGTAATTGCTTAACAGTTTGTTTTAGTTATTCAGAATTTTAACAAATTCACATTTTACAGCAACAACCCAGGGGGAAAAACGAAGACCCATAAAGCAACGCTGTTTGAGTATTTGGGACCACAACAAGTGAGTAGGCCTACACAATAATAATTTCTATAAGTTTAAGTGATTTTTGCCGGACGGCGTAAGCGGAGCCGGCCAAGAAGAGCGAATGTCTCTTACTGAGTGAGTGAATGACTGACTGACTGACTGACTACCCCTTGTTAAATCGCGTAGTGGTTAGAGAAGCGGATCTGCAAACTATAGGTCCCGCGTTTGTATCTTCACACAGTCAAAGCACAGTATGCATTATGAATTATTCCATATAGACGAAACCTTTGCTGGCTAAAACCTTCAGTATCTGCATTATAGTAAGCCTGAAATAAAACAGTTTACGGTTATATTGCGACTGTTTCTGGTGGATTTTCGAAGTACGCATCCGTGCATGCGTTTTGGGTCAGGATAGACAAACACTTAGCTGGCTACAACATTCAGTAGTTAAGTTATAGTAAGCCTTAACTAAAACTGTATACGGTTATATTGCGACTGTGTTCATCTTCAGTCTCGCTAGCAATTGCTCAATTCTTATGACTATTCTTAGGAAGTTACTAGATACTAGTAAGCCTATTACTGGCTAATAAGCTGTTAAAACGCCCAGTGGCAAAAGCCATACAGTTCATAGATGCTATTTGTGGTGGAGGTAAAGTTAAAAAACATTAGTCAGTTTAACACAATGCCCAGTGGTGTCTAGCGACTGATGAAATGTGTAGTGCCGTTGCGTAGTGGTTAAAGACCGTGCCTCTCGTGTGGAAGTTCAAATCTACTGAGAGCAACAACACTTATTAATTTTATTTGTGGGCCGCAATAAAACTGTTTATGGTTATACCGTATTGCGACTATTTCTGGTAGATTCCACGATTCTCTCGTCTTTTCACTTGATGAAAATGTTAATTATCGTCACCTTTATTGATAGTTATTGTATCAATGTCATTCACGAATGAAAGAAAAAAGTATGTTGTTATGCCATGAAATGAAATAGCTTTGGCAGTGTAAAGGTCAGACTCGCTAGCAATTGCTCAATTCTTATGACTATTCCAGTAAGTTAGTAGATACTGGTAAAGCCTATTACTGCCTAATACGCTGTTAAAACGGCCAGTGGCAAACGCCATACAGTTCATAGACGCTATTTGTGGTGGAGGTAAACTTAGTTAAGAAACGTTAGTCCAGGGGTATTCAAATCTGACCCTACGAGGGCCGGAACCTGCTGGTTTTCTGTTGTACCTCATCATTAATTGGACCCGCCTGGTGTCTTAAGTCTGAATAGGTCCCTGATTAGAGGGTTGCAATGAAAAAATGGAGTGGAACTGGCTTCGAGGGCCAGATTTGAATACCCCTGCGTTATTCAGTTTAACTGTATCAATGTCATTCACAAATGTCCAATTAGCTGTTAAAATGGCCTGTGGCAAAACAGGATTTGTTCAGGATAGACACAGGAGGCTATACTGACACTGAGCAAATGTACAGCTCTGTGGTGTAGTGGTTAATGACACAGCCTTTCATGTGGGGGACTGGGGTTCGAATCTCGAGAGGGCAACGCTTTCTGTTGCAAGCCGGCTGAACTAGGCTTGTCTGGTTTCTTGTTATTACACATGAAACCTATGCACAAAAAGCAGTTACGCACATGAAAATCAGCATTCACTATGCATGCATAAAGAAAGACTTTTAAATTGAAATCTTGCAGGATACCTATTTCCAGTTTCCCTGATTTCCTGTTGGTCACACTGCCTCTGCTTGTTATATTAGCACTCAATGTTTCGGTTACGTTTTTTGGGAGAATGAGATGAAACTGCCAAAACTCCAGATCCTGATGCTGTATTTTAGAATTGTAAAACTAGATTCGTACAAGCAAAAAATATTTGCCCGTCATTGCAACAGCATTTTTGTACGTTCACGCTTACGTTTCACTTGTTTAGTTTAAAGGCCTATGACCACCAAAACACTTCCCCAAGAATTTTTGGGGAGTGCTACAGTGCATCATTAAACCTGATATTTTGTAATCACCGTATCTTTGAACACCTTTGACCTATAGTCACCAAATGTATTTCAAAGTGTGTATCATATTCTAATTGCACAAAATGTGCACGTGTTGGACATATCACTTATATCACTTCAATATCACTTCAAGCACAATAGCACAAAGAGTCAGAAACAGATTTATTAACAAGTAGGTTTTCACATACAAGGAACTTGCTTTGGTCTGATGATGCATAACAATAAACCAATGGTGCACAGACAATAACAGGCAAATGCATAAGTTCCAAATACAGTACAATTAGGTGACACATTAATAATGGAAGATATGAAAAAGTGTTTACAGAATAAGAATGAGGTTCTATATGATTGCTTGGTGTCAGTGGGTTCAGGATTACAGTCAGTGTCAGTGAGGGACACAGGTCTTGTTGATGAGGCCAGCTGCAGTCGGGAAGAAAATGTACTTTGGTCCTGATTGATCTCAGCCTCCTGCCGTTGGGCAGTGGTTCAAAGAGTTTGTGCCCAGGGTGGGAGGGGTCAGCCACAATCTTTTTTGACCGCTTCTGGGCCCTGGAGGTGTGCAGGTCTTCAAAGGATGGCAGCCACTCACTTTCTCAGCAAAGCAAATGATACACTGTTGTATGTCCTTATCCTTGGCAGTGGCAGCAGCAGCGTACCAGATGGTGATGGAGGTGGTAAGAATAGGGTGTAGATGTGATGTCAGTGTAGAAGTGCACCACCATTGGATTTAGTAGGTAGCTCAAGAACTACAACCTGGTGAGGGAGCTGTTGTTCAGCTCACACTTGAGGTCTGGATAGTCAGTGCAATGACTTTTTTATTTGTCCACTTTTGTGTATGGTTTTGCAGAAAGAGTTTTGGACATTGAATCATATGGAAACAGATGAATAGTTTTTACAGTTATGGGAAAGGTGTGTGTTTTTTGGGAATGACGTAAGGGTATAGGTTTTTGTGCTACGTGACCCATCTGGATAACAAGTAAGTTGTTCGCTATTTATTATATTTAGCACCGTGTTACGTCGTTTGCATTATTATAATGATGTAAGAAATTTGTTCTGTTGACATACTTTGGTCTCTTCCTGATTTTATAACAAGAAGTGAATACAAACTGCGCTACCAGTCCACTGCTGCCACCTAATGGCTGTTTGGTGTAATTACAACCTTGAAATAAGGGAAATATGAGTATTCATGAAAAATGGTTCTATATCAATTTTAATGAAACAACAAGTTTAGAATAAAACATACACATATTTATGAAAAGTCAGGGTCCTATAGGTACATTGGTTTCATTTCCACATACACATATTTATGAAAAGTCAGGGTCCTATAGGTATATGGGTTTCATTTCCACAAAGTTATTACCTTGCAAAAAAAAAAAACGGTCAAAAAGACTGCCTTGGTAGTTCTTTTGTACAAACAATGCAGCTATTCCATTATGACATGGTGTTTCTGTCCGGGGCCTACCCCGGATATGGCCACAGTGTCACTGGACCCCCCTGTCTCAGACCCAAGGTCTTATGCTGCTATATTATTGTGCTGGGGGAGTAGGGTCAGTTCTCCTTCTCCACTATAAATCCCTGTAGATCTAAGGAATGCATTTTCTAAATTTTCCCTGTCTCTTGCCGTTTCAAACTTAGGAGAACATGAGGTCTTGGCCCACACCTGAGGAGTACCAGGCTTGAAAGACCCGTTGCTGTCCCTGTCCAAAGTCCTCCTGGTTGTGTTGCAGATCAAGACGATACCTGACGATTTCAGCTGCCACTGTGCTGACACCTCCCCCCTCCCCCATGTTGTCCCTGTCCTTGTCCATCTGGTCATGCTTCCGATCTGGACTAAGTTTAAATAGACTCTGGACTCAGCCCACATGCATTTATTAATTATTACAATTTGTACTTTTAATATGTTCACCCGGCACAGCCAGAAGAGGACGGATCACCCCTCTGAGCCTGGGTGCTCTCTAGGTTTCTTCCTAAATTGCGGCCTTCTTAGGGAGTTTTTCCTAGCTACTGAAATTTAACACTACTGTTGTTTGCTCCTTGGGGTTTAAGGCCGGGTGTTTTGTAAAAGCACTTTGTGACAACTGCTGATGTATAAAGGGCTTTATAAATAAATTTGATTGATGTAAAAGAAAATGTGATTCATCAGACCAGGCCACCTTCTTCCATTGCTCCATGGTCCAGTGGTCCATGCTCACGTGCCTATTGTAGGCGCTTTCAGCAGTGGACAAGGGGCAGCATGGGCACCCTGACTGGTCTGCGGCTATGCAACCCCATACGCAACAAACTGCGATGCACTGTGCATTCTGAAACCTTTCTATCAGGACCAGCATTAACCTTTTCAGCAGTTTGAGCTACAGTAGCTCGTCTGTTGGATCGGAAGACATGGGCCTGCCTTTGCTCCACACGTGCATCAATGAGCCGTGGCCGCCCATGACCCTCTCACCAGTTCACCACTTTTCCTTCCTTTGATGACTTTTGATAGGTACTGACCACTGCAGACCGGGAACACCCCACAAGGGCTGTAGTTTTGGAGATGCTCTCACCCAGCTGCCTAGCCATCAAAATTTGGCCCTTGTCAATGTTGCTCAGATCCTTACGCTTGCCCATTTTTTCTGCTTCTAACACATCAACTTTGATGACAGAATGTTGCTGCCTAATATATCCCACTCACTGACAGGTGCCATGAAAACGAGATCAGATCATTGTTATTCACTTCACCTGTCAGTGGTCATAATATTATGGCTAATCGATGTATATAGCACTTATTAAGGGACTGAACACAAACGTATACTTCTCAAACTATTACTTCAATAGTAATGGACCATTAGCATAGCCCCGGGAAAAATCAGAAGCCTATTGATTTTGTTAATGTGAAGCGGTGTCATCAGTTCATTAACCTGTCGGGGATGCAATAATATCAGATGCGTATAGCTCCACGACTGATGTCATTGCATCCTTTTCAAGTTATGCAGGCACTTTGTCTATTTCAAGCCAGACAAGTCTCAAACGCGAAAACAGGTCCAGATGTTTTGACTTCTGAGTGCCTCATACTGCTACTTCATCTCATCTTGAAGTTTCCCCAAACTTCCAACAGTCTACACTGCCTGACCAAAAAAACATCACCGTTTGGATTTAAATAAGGTGATACTTAAGAGCCTATGATTGAATAATTTCTGCAATGATTAACGTTTCAGCTGGTTACAATTATTTTAACCCTAACTTATGCAGTGAGTAGGTTCTCATTTCTTAAACAACCATGTCGGAAGAAAAGATGTTACTGTGTTTCAGAAGGTTGAAATTATTGGCCTGTATCAAGCAAAGAAAACCACTAAGGAGATTGCTGAAAGTACTGTCAAACGCATTATTAAGACCTGGAAGGATAGTGTTCAACCATCAACTTTGAACCGTCAAAATTGGACTCTGGAGCAATAAAGAAAGGTCATGCGGTCTAATGAATCCAGATTTACCCTATTCCAGAGCAATGGGCGTGTCAAGGGAAGAAGGGAAGCGCATGAAAAAATAAACCCATCATGCATATTGCCCACTCTACAAGCCTCTGGAGGCAGGATTGTGATCTGGGGTTGCTTCATTTGGTTAGGTCTAAACTCAGCAACTTTATGTGGCAATAAAATGAAATCAGCTGAGTACCTGTATATACTGAATGACCAGGTTATCAAATCAATTTATTTTTTGAGAAATCATTTTAACACATGAATTGGCCACCACAGAGTCCTGACCTTAGCCCCACTGAAAGTCTTTCGGATGTGCTGGAGAAGACTTTACGGAGTAGTTTGCTTCTCCAATTGTCAATACAAGATCTCAGCCAAAAATGTATGCAACTCTGGACAGAAATAAATGATTTGACGTTGCATAATGTAGTTGAAAAAATGTCACTGCGAATTCATGCTGTAATCAAAGCTAAAGGAGGTCCAATGAAATATTAGTGTGCAACTTTTTTTGGGCCAGTCAGTGTATTTCTGAAGTCCGCTCATGAGAGACCTGTGATTGGCACACACCCAATTTGGTCAATTGACATAAAAATTCCAATATGTGCTAACAGCTACGTGTTTAAAACGATCAGATCAAGTTGCCACAGTGACTCTGGACTGCTTCGCCCTGCCAATAGGCCAATGCTTCTAGTGCCACTTACCGGCCAAAGATGAGATTTTCAAATGCTCATAACTTTTGGAACGATTTTGGTACAGACCTAAAACTGGTGTAATATGATGTGGAAACAGGTGCTGTACAACTTTGCAAAAGGCTGTTTTCATTTCCGCCTGATTACATTTTTCACTGTTTTGAATTTTCTGAAAAACATACCTTTCAGAAGTAGTCCTATGCTGTTCGTCCTATTTCCAAGAAACTTCACAAATAGCATCTGTGGATAGTGCCCATCAATAACTATTAACAATATTAGACATTTCAAACACAGCAGATGTCATATGTCTACAACTTCCTGAGTCCTACAATTTCATAGGAAGTGAAAGCATATCTCCACAACCGTATGTCCGATTCTCACCATATTTGGTACGCATCATTGGTATGAAAAGATAACGATCTGTGCAGAGTGAGGTGCCAATTGGCCATTGGGGGGCGCTACAGTGTATGGTCAAACTTGAGATTTTCAAACAGTGCTATCTCTGTAAAACTTCAACAGAAGCACGTTTTGGCTATGTACATATGCAATTATAAAAAAGTTGGAATTTCATAACATAGTGGCCACCATATGCCAATCAATTTAAGCATCATGCATTTTATTTTCACATTGGTATGTGGCCTAGAAGGCCAAAAATGCCTATAAGGCTTACAAGGCTTAAATGACCTAGAAGGCCTATGAGACCTTAATGGTTTTTAAGTCTTAAAGGCTTTCACAGGCCATATGAACTATCAGGCCTATAAGGCCTATACAATGTAAATGGGTTAAAAGACATATGAGACCTACAAGGCATTTAAGGCCTTAAAGGGGCTAAAACGCCTATAAAGTCTTTACACCAATTTCTTTGATCTTAAGATCACCTCATACACTGTGATATGCCTACATCTCTAATGGCTTACGCCGACTGACAAGTTGTCACCAGCAGCCTTGTAGAAAGTGATGGGGCATATGGGGCACTAACCTGATACTTGTTTAGTTTAAAGGCCTATGACCACCAAAACACTTCCCCAATATTTTTGGGGGGGTGCTACAGTGCATCATTAAACTTGAGATTTTGAAATCACCATATCTTTACACCTTTGACCTACAGTCACCAAATGTATTTCAAAGTGTGTTTCATGTTCTAATTATACAAAATGTGCACATGTTGGACACAGACCACTGCATGTGGTCCATAAATGTCTAGAAACATAGACCAATTGTATAATCTCTTATCTGTATAATCACTTTATACTTTGTTATACTGTTTCTAGTAATAATGACAATAATTACACAGTCTTTCTTGCCCACCTCAGGGCACTTGAGGTGTGCAGGTCTTGGTGGGATGACAAGTCAGTCACTCTCTCAGCAGAGCGAAGGATACACTGCAGTATACACGGGCGTATCCTTCGCAGTGGCAGCAGCATACCAGATGGTGATGGAGGTGCTGAGGATAGGGTGGAGATATGATGTCAGTGTAGAAGTGCACCACCATTGAACTTGGTAGATGTTAGCTCTTGAGCTGCTGCAGGAAGTACATCCTCTGTTGAGCCTTCTTGGTGAGGGAGCCTGTAATTCAGCTTACCCTTGAGGTCCTTGGCAATGATGGTGCCCAGGAAGCGAAAAAACTCCACAGTGTCAAAGACCGGGACTGATAGTAGCTTGTAGTTCACAAACTAAATCTGAAACACATGAATGTAAAATAGTGGATAATTATGCAGGTGTGCTTAATAACTTGATTCCAGTAAATAAGAACAGTACAACTATAACGTGGACGAAGTTCATACTTACACTTGATAAGATAACTGAATCAGTCCATTAGTAGGTGTTCAAGATTACCAGCCATGGCCCTAATCTTAGCCTTGATCCTGACCTCAACCCTAACCTTAACCTTGACCTCAACTCTTACCCTAACCTTGGCTTTAACCCTGATCCCAACTCTAACCCTGACCTTAAACCTGAATCTCACCCTATCCCTGATCCTCAACAGAACCCGGTTCCTGACCTTAATCATAACCTTCATCCCATCACTATCCCCAACGTTGATCCTAATCCTACTCGGATCATCCCTCTCATCAGTACATTCTCGAGCAGTAATATACACTGCCCCCTTCACCCCGTTCTCAAAAGCACTACATTTTCTCTTACATTAAGTACATGGTTTGGTCGCTTTTTCCTAGTTCTCTTCCTCTCTGTTGCCTTGCAACCTCAGCATTGTTAGGATCCATTATTCCAAAGCATATGGTCATGCCATTAGGCCCTATTTATTGAACCTGCAATTCTGATTAGTGTGTTTTTTGAGGCTTAGTGTTTGCACCTGGAGAAAGGTGTGGTCTTTGAGTTTAGGTTGTGATGACTTGAGTTAATTATATTGAGAGCATGTGTTTGCTGAATGAATATATAGTGCAATGAGTTATTTATTTGTCCGTTTTTGTGTAAGGCTTTGCAGAAAGAGTTTTGAGCATTGAAACATGTGGAAACAAGTGAATAGTGTTTACAGTTATGTGAAAGGTGTGTGCTTTTTTGGGAATGACATAAGGGTATGGGTTTTTGTGCTACGTGACCCATCTGGATAACAAGTAGTTCACTATTTATGATATTTAGCACAATATTACTTCATTTGCATTATAATAATGATGTTGTTCTGTCGACATACTTTGGTCTCTTACTGATATTATAATAAGAAGTAAATACAAACTGCGCTACCAGTCCTCTGCTGCCATCTAGTGGCCGTTTGGTGTAATTATAACCTTGAAATATGGGAAGTGTGAGTATTCAAGAAAAATAGTTCCATATCAATTTTAATGAAACAACAAGTTTAGAATAAAACACACACATTTATGAAAAGTCAGGGTTCTATAGGTACATGGGTTTCATTTCAACAAAGTTATTAACTTGCAAAAAAAAAAAAAACGGTCAAAATGACTGCCTTCGTAGTTCTAGTGTACAAACAACGACCCATTAAAAGAAAGAAGACCCATCATCTTTGGCACTGTGTGCTTTACTTCGTCTGGGATAAAATGTAGCAAAATAATCAGACATATAGCAGTTTTTTCCTTTGTGTAAATCAAGCCCGACAAGACAGTCTCAAAATCAAACCCTGGCCCACTGGTTTTGACTCTAGCGTACCTAATATTACTAATTCACCTCAATTTGAAGTTACACCTACCTTGCAACAGTCAATTTCTCAAGTACGCTCAAACATTACTTTTTTATCTATTGGCCTAATTTCTTTTAGGAACATGCATGAATTGCATTTAATTGTCCATCATCCAAATTCAACCACATTTTAAATCCGGGGAGAAAAACAAAACACTCAACCCTATGAAAATAGGCTATATAAATGCCGGCATTGAATCGGGTTGGTCAACCTAAACTTGAAAAACTTTTTGGCTTTTGGGCTGCTTAGATATAGGCTTTAGTAAGGGGCCGAATAAGAACTTATCCTTCTCAAACAATTACTTCATTAGTAACGGACCATTAGCACAGCCCTGGGAAGCAATCTGTAGCCTATTGATTTTGCTTATGTACAGCCGTGTCATCAGCTCCTTAACCTGTCAGGAATGCAATAATATGAGATGCATATAGCTCCACTTCTGATGTCATTGCACCCTCTCCAAGGTATGCTGGTACTTTCTCTATTTCAAGCCAGACAAGTCTGAAACGGGAAACCAGGCCCAGGCATATCGACTTTTGGGTGCCTTGTCCTGCTACTTCATCTCACTTTGAAGTTACCACAAACATCCAACAGTCTACATTTTTTTGGCTGACCAAAAAAACTTTTTGGATTTAAATAAGGAGATACTTAAGAGCCTATGATTGAATTATTAATGCAATGATTAATAGGTTTCAGCTGGTTACCATTATTTTTACCCTGACTTATCTAGCGAGTAGCTTCTCATTTGTTAAACAACCTTGTCGGAAGACGTATCCCGTGGTCGTGGAAAATATGTTACTGTTTTTCAGAAGGTTGAAAATATTGGCCTGCATCAAGCAAAGAAAACAACTAAGGAGATTGCTGAAATTACTGGAATTGGGTTAAGAACTGTCAAATACATTATTAAAACCTGGAAGAAAAGTGGTGAACCTTCAACTTTGAACCGTCAAGATTAGACTCTGGAGCAATGGAGAAAGGTCATGCGGTCAAATGAGTCCAGACTTATTCCTGCCTATCAAAGAGCAATAGGTATGTCAGGGTAAGAAGGGAAGCGCATGAAAAAAAACCCCTCATGCATAGTGCCCACTGTACAAGCCTCTGGAGGCAGTGTCATGATCTGGGGTTGCTTCAGTTGCTCAGGTCTAAGCTCAGCAACTTTATTTGGCAATAAAATGAAGTCAGCTGAGTACCTGAATATACTGAATGACCAGGTTATTCCATCAATTTATTTTTTCTTCCCCGATGCCACGGGCATATTCCAGGACAACAATGCCAGAATTCCTCAGGCACAAATTGTGCAAGATTGGTTCAGGGAGCATGAGGACTCAGTTTAACACATGAATTGGACACCACAGAATCCTGACCTTAGTTCCATTGAAAGTCTTTGGGATGTGCTTGAGAATACTTTACGGAATGGTTTGCCTCTCCCAATGTCAATAATAGATCTCAGCCAAAAATGTATGCAACTCTGGTCAGAATTAAGTGATGAGACGTTGCATAAGTTTGTTGAAAAAATGTCACTGCGAATGCACGCCGTAATCAAAGCTAAAGGCGGGCCAATGAAATATTAGGGTGTGCAACTTTTTTGGGGCCCGTCAGTGTATTTCTCTAATCCCCTCATGAAAGACATGTGAATAGCATACACC
The DNA here is from genome assembly GCA_016801175.1 of Esox masquinongy. NCBI lineage: Eukaryota > Metazoa > Chordata > Actinopteri > Esociformes > Esocidae > Esox > Esox masquinongy. The sequence goes on along the minus strand of JACXGI010004411.1, from coordinate 27,662 downwards.
CAATCTGGTCAACTGACATAAAAGTTCCAATATGTGCTAACACCTACGCGTTTAACATGATCAGATCAAGTTGCCACGGTGACTCTGGAATGCTTCGTCCCACCCATAGGCCAATGCTTCTAGCGCCACCTACTGGCCAAAGATTAGATATTCAAAAGCTCATAGCTTTTGCCCCAACTGTGGTACAGACATAAAACTTGTATAATATGATGTGGAAACAGGTGCTGTACAATTTTGCAAAAGGCCATTTTTCATTTCTGCCTGACTACAATTTCCACAATTTTGAATTTTCTGAAAAACCTCCCTCTGAGAACTAGTCCTAGGCCGTTCATCCCATTTCCAAGAAACTTCACAAATAGCATCTGTGGATACTGCCCATCAATAACTATTAACAATATTAGACATTTCAAACACAGCAGATGTAATTTGTCAACAACTTCCTGAGTCCTACAATTTTACAGGAAGTGAAAGCATATCTCCCATAACAGTTTGTCCAATTCTCACCAAATTTGGTATGCACCATTGCTATGACAAGGTAAGGACATGTGCAGTGTGTGGCGCCAATTGGCCATTTGGGGGCGCTGTTCCCGAAAATCACATTAAACGCTCATTAATCCTGAACACAAACAGGCCTATACAACCTATCAGGCCTATAAGGCCTATCCTCTTATGGCATTCTTATTGCTTGGACCCCTTAATTGCTGCTTGCAGGTATATTTATTATTATTATTATTCCGCCATTTTTTCAAGTTCACCTACTTCTGCTGGCTAACTTTTTTTGTAACTTTGCACGCTGATAGAGGGCTATCTCAAACTAACACACAACAATTTTGGTGTCCATATGCCCATGCGTCTGGCGCCACCAACTGGGTCAAAGTTGTGATTTTTAAATGCTCATAACTCGGGCTCTGATTGCCCTAGAGACATAAATCTGGTATCATATGATGCATGGGCAAGTGCTGAACAACTTTGCAAGAGGTCGTTTTCATTTCCGCCATATTGGATTTTCCGCCATTTTGAATTTTCTGAAAATGCTTAGAAATTTTCACAGGCCACAAATTTTGAGCAATCTTCCTGAATAATCTTCAGAGCAATCCTACAAAAAGTTATCAGATGGATTTTTGATATGCGAAACTGTTACAGCCAATCGAATATGGCGATGAGGCCGTCAAACAGGAAGTGAGGGTGTATCAGCAACCGTTTGTCTTATAGTCACCAAACTTGGTATCCATGGTTGGAAGGAGGAGTAGAGGAGGCATGACATGTTTGGCACCAATCGGCCATGTGGGGGCGCTATACCAGAAAGTCACTTTGAAGGCTCATTACGCCTGAATGCAAACAGATGTATTAAGCAAACTTGGTCTGTTGCATGAGTGCATCAGGTTGTTGTACTGCAATATATAGGAAGTTGGTAGTGCAAACCATTTGACCGCCACGGGCCAATGAAATTCAAGCTATGAATCAAAAGCTTTAAAAATGTTTGATCGCCATCAAACTTTATCAGTATAATCTCTTATAGGCCCCCAACAAACAGTAAAAATATGGACAAGATCGGCCATTGGAGGGCGCTACATTTTATCATCAAATTTATAGCGATTTCTCCGTGCTCCTTAGAGCTGAAGTCACCAAACTCATCTCACATTGTGCTTTGTGTTGAGCCAAACAAAATTGTCTCTTTGACCTATGAGCTGCGTCATCTTCGTTTCCTGGTATTTTGAATAGATTTAAACAAAACTAAAATGAACCAGTCCTAGGCTGTTCGTCCCATTTCCAAGAAATATCACATATAGCATCTGTGGATACTCCCCATCAATAATTACTAAAATAAATTAGTCCTACAGTTTCACAGGAAGTGAAAGCATATCTCCACAAACGTATGTCTGATTCTCACCATATTTGGTAAGGATCATTGTTATGACAAGATAACGTTACGTGCAGAGTGAGGTGCCAATTGGCCATTGGGGGGCGCTAGAGTGTATGGTCAAACTTGAGATATTTATAAAGCGATATCTCCATGCTCCTTAGACCTGAACTCACCAAACTCATCTCAAACGGTGCTGCTTGTTGAGCCAAACAAAATTGCCTCTCGCATCTATGAGCTCCGTCATCTTTGTTTCCGTGAACTTTGAATAGATTACCACAAATCTAATACGAATTAGTCCTAGGCACTTGGTTGGATTTTGACAAAACTTCAATGGAAGCACCTTTTGGCACTGTACATATACAATCATAAAAAGTTGGAATTTCATAACATAGTGGTCACCATATGCCAATGAATTTAAGCATCATGCGTTTTATGTTCACTTTGGTATGTAAATGGCCTAGAAGGCCAAAAATGCCTATAAGGCTTACAAGGCTTAAATGACCTAGAAGGCCTATGAGACCTAAATGGCTTTTACGTCTTAAATCTTTCACAGGCCATACAACCTATCAGGTCTATAAGGCCTGTACAACGTAAATGGGTTAAAAGGCATATGAGACCCACAAAGCATTTAAGGCCTTAAAGTGGCTAAAATGCCTATAAAGCCTTTACACCCATTTCTATGACCTTAAGATCACCTCATACACAGTGATATGCCTACATCTCTAATGGCTAACCAAGTATGTGTCTGTGACATTAAGCTGACTGACAAGTTGTCACCAACAGCATCGTAGAAAGCGTTGGGGCATATGGGGCACTAACATGATACATGTTTAGTTTAAAAGCCTATGACCACCCAAACACTTCCCCAATATTTTTTGAGGGGTGCTACAGTGCATCATTAAACTTGAGAATTTGAAATCACCGTATCTTTGAACACCTTTGACCTACAGTCACCAAATGTATTTCAAAATTTGTATCATATTCTAATTACACAACATGTGCACATGTTGGAGACAGACCACTGTATGTGGTCCATAAATGTCTAAAGACATAGACCAACTGTATAATCTCTTTTGTCTGTTTAATCATTTTATATTTTGTTATACTGTTTCTAATAGTAATTACAATATTATCTCATATATCACTTCAAGCAGAATAGCACAAAGAATCAGAATCAGAAACAGATTTATTACCAAGTAGTACTTCACTCTGCATATAATTTGCTTTGGCCTTATAAATGAATAGTGCGAGGACAAAAACAGGCAGTACAAAAGTGCAAATGTGATAAATACATGTACTCTATAAGCATATATTTACATTTATGTTTCTGATGCCATTGCACCCCATCAAGGCTGTTAGTTTGTCTATTTCATGCCAGACTGTTGTCAAATGCTAAGCAAGACTCTGCTGATTCATTTCAGTTCTAAGCACAGGCTGCTTAGAACTGCTAGATATTGGAAAACACCACAAGAAAATCTGCGACACTCCCATGATCACCCATGGTCGGAAAAGCTCTTAAACTTTCAAACGTTGGCAATTGGCAGCTACAACTTCAACCAGTCATCATCATGTCTGTCACATTACAGTTTTTCTCAATTTCTTAGACACAATTCCTGGAATAATTCACCATTTTCTCAAATCTTAACACACAATTCTAAAAATGTACCCCCAACGGTACACACACTTAACTTCTGGGTCCCAATTCAAACTTTGCCCCCAGACAACACACATAAGCTGTCAAAAACAGAGACTGTTTGTTACACATTGGAGGGATTAATTCAGAACACTGCTACCAAAATGTTTAGAAAAAGTTTTCAGAGAAATAATTTGGAACTTTGTAAAATCACAGCACTTACACTGTCAAAGCATATAAGAAATAAAATACCCAATTTCCAAAAGCTTTATTTACAATGCAGCAAATGTACAGGTTACTCAGCATCAGTGTTCTCATCATCTCTTCTCAGGTCTGGGTCAGACCATAAAATCTCATCAATGTCACACATTGTTTATTTTCTCTAGGCAGCGTGGGGAAAATGTCATTGTGTGCCTCAGAAAACCCTGGATAGACTCCACAAACACACCACAGGCATCCACCATTGCCTCCTTTAGGTTTTGCTTGCATAGGGTTTGCGGTCATACACTCTCCACCGGCTCATCCTAGTCCTCTTCCTCTCTGTTGTCTTGCAATTTCAGCATTGTTAGGACCCACTGATCCAAAGCACATGGACATGCCACTAGGCCCTATTTATTGATCCTGCAATTCTGATTAGTGTGTTAAAAATTTTTAGGCTAAGTGTTTGCACCTGGAGAAGGGTGTGGTCTTTGAGTTTAGGTTGTGATGACTTGAGTTAACTATATTGAGAGCATGTGTTTGCTGAATGAATATGTAGTGCAATGAATGATTCATTTGTCCACTTTTGTGTAAGGTTTTGCAGAAAGAGTTTTGAATACTGAAACGTGGAAACAGTTGAATAGTGTTTACAGTTATGGGAAAGGTGTGTGTTTTTGGGAATGATGTAAGGGTATGGGTTTTTGTGCTTTATTAACCAGTTTTTGTGTTTAAGCAATTGAAAAAAAACTAATGACAGATTCAGAATGCCATATCACAGGCATGGGCCAGCATGTTCAGGGATTCTTTAGAGCAGGCATCATTTCCACACCTATAGCCAAAACCTGAGACATAAACACACACACTGCCGGAGTTCTATTACTAGAATGGCCATAGCGTTCATCCTGACCGTTCATACATTATTTGCATATCATTTCAATAATCAATATAAGAACAAATGGATCTGTAATGTTAGGATAGGTAATTCTTTCCTTCTAATGAATGGAAATGTATTAGTTAATCGACAACCACAGAATCTGCTATTGTAATCAGAAATACAAATTAGATTATATCAATATCCTATTATTTTCTTTTGTAAAAAACAAATAAATTCATTCTTCCTTGGAACTTAGCGTCCAATAACTTATAAAAACATCACCAGTATGCATTTCACTGTGTAGTAAAAAGCTTTATTGACACGTACAGATGTCACTCGTTTAATTACAGCGTTTTCTTACCACGGTAAGATCAAGAAGATTGCGTCAACATGCGGTAGATTGCGTCAAACTATGGTTGCACTATTCCAAACACATGGGGGAGCTAGAATGCTGAAAATGCTATTAGTAAATGGTTTATTGAAGAAATACACCAATAGCCTACACAGAAATAAAGACTTTGTTTAAACATTTGAATTATCTTAAGAAATAAAAAAATACAAAGCAGAACTATTTGTTACGATCGTAGTTTTGAAGTACGGCATGGTAGAAAACACATCTTATGACAGTTGGCGAATAGGCTGTCAGAGTTTACTCTATTACTGTATTTAATTGACAAATGCGTCAGTTGCTTATTTGTTGCATCAACTCATTTGTTTTATCAAATCAGCCAATATGTCTGTTAAAATTCCCGAATTCCAGCCATACAGAATAGCTACCAAACATGTTTTAAATAGCCATACTGTATAATAGCCTACATTTTAACAGCAATTAAACACAAATTCTATGATCCAACAAATGTTTTTTATATAAATTAGTCAGCAGAATGAACTCTTCACAATCTTTGGGAACTGAGCATACAGTATAGGCTAAACCAGAGACATTGCTATGATCACATTGTCCTCTGGGTTCATTTTCTTAACCCTCGTGTCGTCCCGGGGTCTGAATGACCCGCAGACAGCCTGTCCAGTCCTCGTGTTGCCTCGGGGTCAGAGAGACCCACTGTTATCGTTCCCCTCGCCTCGCACCGGGGTCAGAGAGACCCACCGTTATCCTGCCCGCGCTCCCCTTGCACTAGGTTCCCTCCGACACGAGCGAGGAGCTGCCCGCTCCCCTCGCCTTCGGGTCTCTCTGACACGAACGAGTTGCCTCGTCCCCTTGCCCTCGGGTCTCTCTGACACACGAGCAGACTGCCACGCTCGCATGGCCTTTTGGGTCTCTCTGACACGAGCGGCCTGCCCCTTGCCCTTGCCCTCGGGTCTCTCTGACACCAACGAGTTGCCTCTTCCCCTTGCCCTCGGGTCTTTCTGACACACGAGCAGACTGCTACGCTCCCCGTGCCTTTGGGTCGTTCTGACACGAGCGAGGAGTTGCCCGATCCCCTCGCCTTCGGGTCTTTCTGACACGAATGAGTTGCCTCGTCCACTTGCCCTCGGGTCTTTCTGACACACGAGCAGCCTGCCACGCTCCCCTTGCCTTCGGGTCTTTCTGACACGACCGAGTTCCTGCTCCCCTTGCCTTCGGGTCTCTCTGACACGACCGAGGAGTTGCCCGATCCCCTCGCCTTCGAGTCTTTTTGACATGAACGAGTTGCCTCATCCCCTTGCCTTCGGGTCGTTCTGACACGACCGTCGGCCTGCCCGTGTTCCCCTCGCCTTCGGGTCTCTCCGACACGAGCAGACTGCCACGCTCGCATGGCCTTTTGGGTCTCTCTGACACGAGCGACCTGCCCCTTGCCCTTGCCCTCGGGTCTCTCTGACACCAACGAGTTGCCTCGTCCCCTTGCCCTCGGGTCTTTCTGACACACGAGCAGACTGCCGTGTTCCCCTCGCCTTCGGGTCTCTCAGACACGAGCGAGTTGGCCGCTCACCTCGCCTTCGGGTCTCAGACACGAACCTGTCCGCTCGCCTCGCCTTTGGGTCTCTCAGACACGAGCGAGTTGGCCGCTCACCTCGCCTTCGGGTCTCAGACACGAATCTGTCCGCTCCCCTCGCCTTCGGGTCTCTCAGACACGAGCGAGTTGCCCGCTCGCACCAAACCCGCTAGGGAACCCGCAGCCACTGTACAGAGAGCGAGAAAAAGATACTAACATTGGTCTGCTGCGCGTGCCTGCGTGCTGCTCGTTCGGTGTCCGAGGCTCGGAAGCGATGATCGGCGCGGCTAGGTGGTAGGGGGTAGTGCTTGATGTGACCGAGGGTCTCAGGGGGCACAACATGACGTGCGACAATTTCTTCACCTCCTACGAACTCGGACGGCAGCTCCTGGCCAGGGAGATTACGATGGTGGGCACGGTTCGCAAGAACAAGCCCAAGCTCCCGCCCTGCTCGCGACCAAGGGCAGAGAGGTCTTCTCGTCCAGGTTCGCCTTTACGCCGAGCGCGACTCTAGTGTCCTACATGCCCAAGAAAAACAACAACGTGGTACTGCTGAGCACGCTGCACACGGACGTGGACGTCAGCGAGCGCCAGGACAGGAAACCCGCCGTCATTCTGGACTACAACTGCAACAAAGGAGGTGTGGACAACCTAGACAAGGTGGTCGGCACGTACAGCTGTAGAAGGATGACGGCCCGCTGGCCCCTGGTGGTCTTCCACAACATCATCGACGTCTCCTCGTACAACGCCTTCGTGATGTGGAGGGAGCTCAACCCCGGCTGGATGACCCGTAAGCGGAACAAGAGGAGGGTGTTCCTCGAGCAGCTGGGAAAGGCGCTGGTCACGCCGCTCATCGAAAGAAGGGAGCGTATCCCGCGCACACACGCGTCTGCGGCGCTTGTGAAAGCAGCGCAGAGCACCAGAGCACGTGATCGCCCCGAGGGCCCCGGCCCCTGCCTCTGCCAGTAAGAGGAAGAGGTGGCAGAGCTGCCCGCCCTAGAAGGACTGTAAAACCCACACGGTGTGCAGCAGGTGTAAGAAATACGTCTGCAGAGGCTGCGCACACGCGTACTGTCCCACGTGTGCCGATTGAGGTTTTACAGAAGAAGGTACAATCTGACCCGCGGGACACGGGGTGTGTGTCCCGCACCACGGTTAGGTGAGAGTGTCTCGGGGTCGGAGCGACCCACCGTTAGCCCGCACCGTGCCCTTACCTTGGGGTCTCTGTGACCCAACGTTAGCCCGCACCTTCAGCTAGCCCTCGGATCTCTCTGACCCACCGTTAGCCCGCACCGTGCCCTTGCCCTCGGGTCTTTCTGACATGATGGAGTTGTGGGTGTACACAAGAAGGGACGATCTGACCCGCAGGACACTGGGGGGGTGTGCAGAACGCCAAGGCGACACAAGGGTTAAACGATCCTCTTCCTCTCCTTAACAGAAAGCCCTAATCGTGGCAAGCGAATCGTGACATTCGCTTGCCAGACTCCAACCTTCATACTAATAATCTGAATTATTATTTTTATGTAGGCAAACGGATTCTAAAATCAAATCCTAATAAATTGTATACAAATACGAATATATCGCACCAGTAATAATTATTAGTTTGATTGAGCATAAAAATAAAATAAAAAGCCAAAATCGCAGCTTTCTGCGCTTTTGAAATCAAACGTTCAGATTGCGATTCCAGATTATTAGTATAAAAGTTGGAGTCTGGCAAGCAAACGGCATGATCGTGTCTATCTTCAAGCGCTCTTGCAACACATCTTGCCCTACCTTTTGCTATTTTAAGACAATAAATGTTTACAATTCAAATGTCCTGCTGTATGTCTAAAATTGGTCAATCAAACTATACAACACATTGTTCTGTTCATGCCTCTCATCCCAATTTATTAAAAGTGAGTTAAGTGAGTATTTTTAACACATCCAAATTCTGTGATGGCTCTATAACTAACAAAAGTAATAGCCACAACCCAATAAAGTAACAACATGCGTGGGTCGGGGAAAGATACTAGCTGTGCTGGTACTCTGAACAGCAAATTAACCAGTCAGAAACTTGAAGATGCGGCGTAGAGTGCACTGCGAAAGAATAGTGCGGAGTAGGGCTTGCTGTTAAGGAGAGGAAGAGGATCGATTAAGAAAATGAACCCAGAGGACAATGTGATAGAGACTAGGGATGATTTGGTGCCTAAAAATAATTCTGTTTGGGAATATTTAGGGTTCCAGAGAGATGTCACAATCTAATGTAGGCCTAATATTTTAAACCGTAAGATGGTGGTTAGAACAACACGCGGCATCACAACAAACTTATTTCAACACTTCAGCCAGCACCATAGGGACTTTCATGAAAAAGTCCATATGGAGGGGGTGGGGACTGGTGGATTAGGGTTCGAAGCCCCGAATGCATTGTCATCCTAGCAACGCCTCTGGCGACAGCCCTACGGTAGGTATACAGTGGCCCATATGCTCAGTTCACAAAGATTGTGAAGAGTTAATTCTGCTGACTAATTTAAATTAAAAAAACATTTGTTAGATCATAGAGTTGTGTTGTAATGTTGTTTAAGTGTAGGGTATTATACAGTATGGCCATTTAAAACATATGTCCGGAACTCTGGAATTTTAATGGCCATGTTGGCCAACTTGATAAGACAAATAAGCGACTGAAACGCGCTTGTCTTTTAAATAATAATGTTGTGAAATTAGGCTACATTATGGGGCATTATTTTAAATATTAATTAAACATCTGGATTTTATATTGCTTTTTTGTCATTATTTCATCAAAATAAAAATGTCAGGCCTACTGTACCTGACCGTTGTAGTCTAACTTTTATTTATTTGTCAATGCAATTGATTTGGAAAATACCATTTTGAAAGCTACAGCCTCCTTTTATTACTTTTCCTAAATACAGCTCTGAAAAAAATTAAGAGACCACTGCACTTTTTTCTTTCCTTTCCAAAAAAGTTGAAAGGAAAGATTTGAGTGAGGAACAGAAGTGTTCAATTTGCAGTGGTCCATTAATTTTAACCCTTCTGTTCCTCACTCAAAACCTTCCTTTTCGACTTTTTTAGAAAGGAAAGAAAAAGGTGCAGTGGTCTCTTAATTTTTTCCGGAGCTGTAGGTGTAGCATATATTACATTGTTCCGTTGTCAGAATTCTAAACTCACAAACTGAAAACTATTTGGAGACTGTTTTTTTACATCCTATTCCTAATAACTGATTAAGCATGTGACAGTACAAGTATTTTAACAGGCGCTTTGTCTCACCCATCTCTCTCCTTGAGTTAATGTGGAATGATTAACAGTAATTTGTCGACTTAAGGCCATTGTACAGGAAATAAACAAGTTACATGTTCTGTTCAAACGCCATTTTATTAGAAACTTAAGAAAAAAAATCAATCGTTATTTACCTCTGAAAATATTCATGGGTTGAAAGTGTAGCCTATTGCCAATTTAACAAACTAAACGTCCTTCATGTAAATACGCTATGTCAAACACTTGAATAAAATTTTCGTTTGGGTCTTGTGGAAGATGGAAAATGTGTGCAATTTATTTTATTTATTAATTTATAATTAATTTTCTACAATTCCTCCCTTTTGTCCCAACAGGGACAATAAACAAATTAATGTATTAATCTAGAAGTAATGACACCAATTATATTGCAAGAAACCTTACTGGATCTTAAGGACCTGAAGGTTACAATTACTTTACATAAGTTACTTTTGCATTACAATCATTAATGATGTTAAATTCAAACAATTCATTTCAACATGCATGATCAATGATTACACACACTAGAAATTAGTTTATTTGTTTCTGTTACAGTTTTTGTCCGCTGGTCTTCCTTCTTGATCTTCTGGATAATTGAATAGCATTCATGTGTATGTGTCGGTCGTTGACTCACCACACTGGACTAAGGCCCCTTCTGGGTTTGATGTTTACCATCATGGCAACTCTAGGCTTTAAACTAGGTGTGGACTTGTGTTGTATGACAGTGTAAGTGAGAATCAGTGGGGAACCAGGCAGAGTGAGGTTTTCCTGAAGGTTACACATCAAATGTTAGATTGTTTTCACATTAAAATATTAAACTGATCAGGGTTGTATCTGTGGATGTCAATTCTGCAACACAGGCATAGAAGAAACATTAGCAGACATAGAATTACCAGTTCTCCCTTCTGTCATTCACAAAATGCAATTTTTACTAAAGATAATAATTTATCACTGTTGTTTTCTCTCCCTTTTGCAGTGATTGTAATAAACATATACACTGAGTAACGCCAATGAGGGAAGTCTAGGTTGTCATCTATACATACTCTGTTACCCTGCGGTTGGCATAAAAATGCTTGGGATGTTATCAAAAATTACATTTCCACAAATCTTTAGTTGGTTTTGACTAATGTCAGTTAAAATGATATACTTTTCACATTCAGGTTTTCCCCTTCTTCAATGAACCTGGTGTGGAGTGTGTGCGTGTTTCAGCTTCTAGCAGGTGTTGTGAGTGCAGTTACTTATGATAATGTCCGGTTCTCCCTTTTATCGTCGATGAGGCCCTCTGAGTTGTTTGCGTTGGTGGGTGTGCTGATTCTCGTCCTTTCTTGAGCTGGCATGTCGTTCAGATCCTTAAAGTCTGCCCTCATGGGCTGGTGGTGTTGATCTGGTCGGCTTTGGCTAGCCCGGATCCAGGTGTCCTTTCCTTGAGATGTAGAGCTGTTGTCATCCATTCGGGCCAACTGCACCGACCTGTGTCAGTCAGTGGTTGCTTCCTTTGCAGGAACAGTTATCATATTATTGATGCGTGTTTTTTGTATAGTATTATTATTGATAGTTTGTGTTACCTTCTTATTTTTATATTATAATTACTGTTACTTTTTTAACTTTTAACTGCACTGTCGGGAGTAAGAAAACCAAGCATTTCATTGTCATAACTTGGTATTGCAAATGACAAATAAACCTTTTGAACTTTGAACTTCCTTTGCCGGTTAGGGTTAGGGTTCAGCGGTTTTCCTGGTCAGCAGGACTTGGTTGGGGCCTCCCAACGGAATCCTTCCATTTCCTCCAGTAGACGTTTCTTTCAGGCACTCAATGTATCTTTACACCACCCATCCCAATTCTAGCTTGAATATTAATTTAGCTAATGCATTTTAGTTACAAGATTTGACCTCCCGCTCCATTTTGATCTAGCATAACACAACCTCTATACCAGTGCATGTCAAAGTCTAAATTTAAGTGTGAAGTTACTCCCCAGTCCTCTCCCTTTACCTGGCACATTGTCCTGTTGTTGTCCTCGTCCATATCGACCCAAAGGCCTTTCTGCCTTGATCTTGATGCTGTAGAAACTTTGACAGAAACACAGTCTCATCTTCTTCTGCAGCGAGCCTCTGTGCCCCAAGTCTGTTGTTGTTGGGCACAAGGCTCAAGGTTCAATTTCAAGTTGTTTTGTTCTGTCTCACCATTGATTGGAGATATGTTCCAGACTTAACAAGGAGGTCAGGCTTCTGCCTTTTCCCCAGCAAAATGTCCGTTATGCCATGAATCTGGTTCTGGAACTCAGAAGGTGCCAAAGGGAAAGGTTGCAGGAGATTTCACTTCACATGGTTGTTCCCAATTCGTTTCCATGCATTGAGCTAGAGGTCCACCCACACAGTCCTTACAGGAGAAAGGAGAAGACAAAACATAACACAAATACAAAAGACCAAAATTTGCTAAAAGAATAATAATAATGAACAAATATCAAATAAACAAATGTAGTAGGGTTTCACCGGTGAAGTGTTAAGACCCCAATTAAAAATACAAAAAAAAATAATTAAGAAATGAAAGTCCCACTCCCCTCTGCTCTCTGGTCTCCCCATGTCCTGATGACTGGCTCCTGGCTGGGGCAGTGGAGGATATTGGAGCCTCTGTTGTGTTGCATGTTCCTCTCCATTCCTCCAACCTTCCTACTTGTTACATGTGAAAACTGCAGTGCTTTAAAGCCTTATTGATGTTACTGCTTCCCTCTTGTGATGTTGTCAGCCATTCTGGCGCCCCACATTTGATGTGTGTGTCCACTACTGTCTGTGCTGTACCAATCTATGACCCCAAAGTCCAAAAGTCAAGTGTCCCTGTTCCTATGAGTCAGTCCAGATGGTTACCTCTCCTTCATAGAGTTCAGCTCCTGGCTGATGTCAATGGCCCAGCCTTGGACTCCCTGTTGTATGTGGCATTATCTGTCACCCACCTCTCCTTGGCTGTGGTGAATCTGGAACCATCAGTGTCCAATACCCTTACTCTGAACCCAAGGCAGTCTCTCATAGGTCTGGGCTTGGTTTGGCCCTGAAATGATCTGGACCACTGGTGTGAGGTACCCCTTCATTGGACAAGGTGTATCAGTGATTCAGGACTCCTACATTGTGAAAAACAAAGATGGAATCTCACACAACACAAAGTTAGAATCTCAACTACAGCAGAGAGTTGTGTATTAGCTAACTCCATTAAACCCCAATCTTGTTTCAGTTGTTTCTTAATCAAACATGTGTCTTCCTCTCCCCCTTTTCTCTTTTTTTTTACTTTGAGAGGAAAACAAAAAATAAAACAATTGAAATTTAAGTCATTTTGATCATTTTGGTCATTTAAAATAATTATCCTTATTTTTTCACTGTAGATGTGCAATGCAAAATGTTATAATTGAAAAATAGGTTAACTCCATTAATAAAACAAATTAAAATCATGATTCAAACATGTGACTTCTATAAGATAGGCTCCTAACCAAATAAATAACACTTTCTGAACCAGACTGGGTCATTTAGGAACAAAATAAAAGACAAAACAATAGTCTCCTGACTAGCTTGCCAATTAAAATATTAGAAACTGCTAAATCAGTCATGCTTTATACATTATCCCATCACCCAAACAGATACCACAAATTCCTCACAAGTGCTTCAGCTTATCATAGACCTGTAACTCCTACTCAACCTCATTCTTCTATATTTTAGTTAAAGTTCTTCTCCCCCATTTTTCACCCTATCAAACTTATGTCATGTGGACACCCCTCTCTCGACACTGAGGTGAGAAATACATTGTTACTACAACTCCAAGTTCTAATTATGTTTTATGTCATGTCCCCAAATAATCAAACCTAAAAGCATTTGTGAGGATGTTGGGTTTAACATTGGGTCTGCATGTCTAGATTTGTAAACACATACAGAAAATCCTTCCTAATTAGTTTAAACCTATGTTTATAATGCAGCATTTTAAATCATAGAATAGGTCAAATAAAATCAAAACATCCAGCTTAATGTCAATATAGCCTACCATAACCATGTTTAATTATTCATTAGTTTTTCTTATAGAGACCGTAGAGAATATTTTACCTAAATTGAGAAAAACCATTTTACAAATGTCATCATGAATGTAGCACACATTCTCTTTCTCTCTTTTTATCATTGGAGTCATTAACTTGTAAATCACCAAACATCCAGACATTAAGAACAAATAGCACAAATAAGCAGGCTTGCAGTTAGTTGTTATTTTTGTTAAGCAGGCAGTTTGTAACATTTGGACATAACACAAACACAACATTTAAACATACATACACAAAGACAATACATTTAACATTGGCCAGTTGATTCTAACTGAAAGCGAGTCTTGGTCATGTTTCATAATTTAGATGAGCTCATAATTTAGAAATTGCCAGTCCTCCAATTTCGTGTACACTGAGTTCTCCAATTGGAATGGGAAAGCAACCCCAGACGACCGTCATCTCAAATAGTGCACTATTTCCTTCAGACTAAAATCTTAATTTATAACTGTCACACATTCAGGTATTAGCAAACAGCGGAATCTTAGCAAGTTAAAACTATAAACAATTTTTTGGCTTCTGCCTTTAATCTATTTGAATATTGTATAGCAGTGGCGTCGTTAGCCGTGGGCCTCCGGGGCTATAGCCCCGGGTCTTTTATGAATAGCCCCGGATCTCAAATGGACCAAAAATAATAATAATAATAAAAAAAAATAGCCCCTGATCTATTCATCTATAATAATTAATGACAATGTAGACGTGTAGGCCGCTAGTGTGTACATAGAAATGTTCCACGTGTACATTCAAAGCCCTGTACATTCTGTCCCGGGTGGGGCGGGGGGGTGGGCTAAGCCTCGAATGTATTGTGATCCTAGCGACGCCTCTGCTGTATAGTACCAGAATGGGAATGACCCATAACCAATGCAGCTCTATTAATAAACAGTTTGGCTACACCTTAACCCATTTTGGCTACACCTCAACAGAGAATGGAAATGGATTGTATGGATATATTCAGTTCATTTGTATTGCCTATATTATTACATAATTTTGGTGAGTGCCTAGTGCTTGGCACAGATCTTTCTTCAGTTCATTTTTTGAAGTGTGTCCGTTGTTAAATGTTGTTTTGATCAATTAAATGGCCTAGACAAGAGAGCTAGTGACAAAGACTGTACAGGCTTGGACTAGTTGTGATAAGGTTAGCTTAGTATGTTTTATCTTATTATTTTGTCAAATAAAATGTCAAGTAATAATAGTCAATACAGTTTCTTGTCAATAATACTCAAAAGAAATGATACGTTTCAAATAATATCACTTATTAAAAAAGATCTAGATCTCTAAAATAAAGTAGTGGACAATAACTGTCCAAATGACCACAAATAACTCCAAATAGGAAAAATAATTGTGTCCGAGTTAGAATCACCAGCATACTTGGCATATAATTTGCTATGGCTGTATCAGTGCTGAAATGTCTTAGAAAAAGTTCCATTTACTCCAATTACAACAATCTTTGGTATCTGCCTTTTGCTACTGTTTTCTAACAAAACACAGAAAATAGAAATAAAACACAAGTACAGTGGTATATTTACAATGGTTTCACACATGGATTTCCCCAGGACAGTTATGTAAGTTCTTCACCATGTCACGGTACGGTGAGGTTTAGCGCCACCGTGCCGTTCATCCCCTGTTCCCGTCACACACAAACACATCCCGGACTTGTTTCGTGTCACGTCTTCAACCATTCACACCAGGTCCCAATCATCTCATTAGTATGTGTTTAAATGTTTCCCTTCTGCTCTCCACATTTGTCGATCATTGTTGTTGCTGTCTTTATGCTACACGTAACTGGTGAGTGCTTCCGTTTGCTGTTTAAATATCAGCCCCTTTGTTTTCATTACGTTTGTTTTTGTATGCTCTGTGTTTGTTTTCATTAAAAAACCCTACATCGAGTGTGATCCGCCTGCGCCTGGTTCCTCCACTACCACCACCTGTTACACACCAGTACACACACAATCCTAAGCCTCACTGTATTGAGCACACACATTTTTCTCACTCACTCATTCAAACACCCATTCACTGCCGGCTATTCATACTTCTGTTAACAGTGTAGAGATTTTTAGCCCCTCACCTAAAGCTCTTGGGTATCCTCACCTAAAGCATCTTGGATATATCAGATTTGAATTATTTTAATTTTCTCTAATTTAGGACCAGCCTTGGCTTGGCACATAGGGGTTCGTCAACCACCGCTATTGCAACCCACCAAGGGGAGTAATGTGACCCAAAAGGGTTTGCGTCACACACCTATCTCTTCGCATGCGTTAGTTGATAACCAGTCGGTTCCCTCACGTATAAGTTCTTGGGAGTCTCAAATTAGTTACTCCCTCACATACAACAGAATCTTGGGAACCTCGAATTGGTTATACTATATTTATGTTCAGGAGTCTCTTAATGATCATTCTTCATTATCTAATATTCAGTTACAGTCCAATCAACTCTTTTTTTTGTTCTTTAACTTCTTATCGAAGGATTTTCTATATATTACGTTTAGTACAATACAACATTATGACAATGAAACAACAATAAAACATGTACCATCTATAATCAACTGTTATTTTGCTTGAATAAATTGGACTTTGTCACTCCTGGCTCCGGTGCAAACAATTCAACTTTCAAAACAGACTGATATGAACTCATTGCGAATTTTGTCGAGGAGGTTTTGCTTACCTATTTCTGATGCGCACAGTTCAGTCAGCTGGAGAGAGTTGAAAAGAAGACACCGTTGTCGTGAAGATATTGAAGTCACATCTGGGGTGCCAAATTGTGGAAGATGGAAAATGTTCGCAGTTTATCAAGTAAAAACTCCTTCAGTCATTAGCATAAGAGTTAATTATTTCAGGTTTAATCGTATATACGGGAACAAGCATCATGACAAAAAAAGTACAAGTACAGAGATCAACACAGAGTGGTGTCATGGCAGCTGTTCTGATTATGGCATTTCAGGTTAAAGCTTATATTCTCTTCCAACAGTACAGTTGATGGAATTAGCATTTGCAGAAAGTATGTATAAGGAATAGTCACCACTATGAGGTAGTCTAAAAATGCAAGGTTACACACAGATGGCTCCAGGAGGCACAGAAAATCATAGAATGTCGGAATGTCAGTTGCTCAGACAACCCAGTCAAAGGCTGAGGTATATCAATCTGGACAGTTACTATATGGGGCCTTTGGTTAACTTAGCTTCTCTCAATAAGGTACCAGAGTCCTGTTCACCTATATAATACAAGGAGCAGGAGCCCCACTGCTGCTATTATGACGCACCCCCAAAAGGGAGACTTCTTCTTCTGCTAGGCCCAAGGCCTAGTCTACCACACATAGATGGAGACTAGGAGCCTTACTCAGCCGACATTCCTTTCATTACTGCCCCTGAACACAGATAGAGATACCATGAGTTGCTAAAGTTGTTGAGTATACGTAATCTTTCAAGCATACAGAATACAAAGGCCTTCTAACAGAAATTTGAAAAAATAAGGATATAATAATAAATTAATTTTCTACAGTCTAGTGTGGCATATTGTACTTTATCAAAGAAATCTGGTGGGAAAAGTTATTTTTTTATTTTAAGAAGTTTTTTTTTGATAAAACAGATGCAGTCTTAAGCATATAATTGTGCTGAAAAGTAGCATCAATGACACAATAAGTAATGTTGGCTTGGTAAATGTATGCAATTAACCTACATAAATGTTAACTTAATTGTTGTAATCAACAGCTATATTTCCAGCCAAATAATTGTATTGAAGTTTAAATAATTACAATTAAAGAAAACGAAGAGATTCATGTGTGTAGACCTATAATTAAATATACATTCTCAGAAATAACAGTTTACCAAGCAAAGCAACCCAGCAACATGGAATCAAACACAGCAACATAGCAATCCATGAATTGGATTATAGTAGACAATATTCCTCCGATTTGAATGTTTTATTGTGGCCATATAAATACAGACGCAGGCTTGAATAACAACAGTTTCAGGCGGTTTCAACGTTCTCACAGATGCCTCCTGGTGGCCATTCTTATTTTTTACTTTATGTTTTTGTCCTTGCCACATGGCACCGCAACTTGCCGAGGTATACCGTGGTATAACAAGGCATGTCTCGTCACGGACCGCCCCCTTGGCGCTGGAATTAAATGAGCAACATTTGTATGAAACGCAAATACCCCAAAATGGCTAAAACAGTTAATCTGACAGTCACAGGAAAAGAACATGACAACTCGCTAAACTGCAGGAAAACGAACTAATTTAGAAAGCAATATTTGTTTTAGTGAGTAAAAAATGTATGCTTTAAAATTATAATGAAAGTATTTTCCTCTTAAGTGGGCTCACTTGAACAAGGCATTGGGTGGTTTTGTGGGCAAACAACACGCATCAATTTCACTGATGCTTGTGGATCAATTACTCAGTCAACACAGGTAATATCTACCTTCCATGTGCAGCTCCCACACACTAGCCTACCTTGTGACGTTTCTCAAAAGTGTCCTTTGTTTTGGTGACCTGCATTCTCAAGAGCGGAAAAAAGGAGCAAACACGGAAATTATACACTGTCTATAGCCTAATGCATATGGTCAACATGACCGTTATGGCCATTCAAGCTAGAAAAACTCAGAAATCTTTTGTGTTTTGAAATTTTAATAAAACAACAATGTTAGAATAAAATATACACACATTTATGGAATGTCAGGGTCCTATAGTTACATGGGTTTCATTTCAACAATTACATTGCAAAATAATGGTCAAAATGACTGCCTTGGTAGTTCTTGTGTACAAACACAGATATTCCATTATGACATGGTGTTTCTGCAAGAAAGCAAAGACCCATTTTTGGCACCACATGCTTTACTTCATCTGGGATTAAAACAAGCAAAATAATCAGACATACAGCATTTGTTCCTTTGTTCATATCAAGCCAGACTAGACAGTCTCAAAAGCAAACCCTGGCCCACTAGTTTTGACTCTAGAGTGCCTAATACTACTACTTCACCTCACTTTGAAGTTACCCTTCCCTCCAGAAGGTCATGCAAGAGGTCTGGTGGGAATCTGGTTGCTGTGTGAAAGAACCTCAACTCGGTCAAAACACACTCCCTTTTAACACCATCTACACTTACAACATTTTCATTTTCTTTAAGTTCCAAAACATTGGCTTCAAGGGACACTTTTGTCCTGATTGTAAATAATCCACTACTTACTTCAGTTGTTTGAGTATCTTCACGACTTGCCAAACCAAATCTACAAAATGTATCTACATTAAAGGATTCCTGAAACACAGATAAGCAATGTGCTCCCAAGTTATCTGCATTAAGAAAAAGCACTGTTCCTTTGACGCTTGCACCTAACATCTGGATAAAGAGACCATGGTTTTCAAGTACCTGAATGCCTTTTAGAAATGTTCTGATAACATTTCTAAAATGTTTTTACATCATTACTGTTACATAAGACAGCAAGATAGATAGAAGATAAAGATGATCTGTATTTGATTGGTAAATTGGCTAGGACCCAATATATACAGTGGATATAAAAAGTCTACACACCCCTGTGAAAATATCAGGTTTTTGTGATGTAAAAGAATGAGACAAAGATAAATCATGTCAGAACTTTTTCCACTTTTAATGTGACCTATAATGTGAACAATTCAATTGAAAAACAAACTGAAATCTTCGAGGGGGAAAAATGAAAAATAAAAACCTTACAATAACCTGGTTGCATAAGTTTGCACACCCTCTTATAACTGGGGACGTGTCTGTGTTCAGAATTAACCAATCACATTCAAACCCATGTTAAATAGAAGTCATTACACCTGCCATCATTTAAAGTGACTCTGATTAATCACAAATAAAGTTCAGCTGTTCTAGTAGGATTTTCCTGACATTTTCTTAGTTGCATCTCAGAGCAAAAGCCATGGTCTGCAGAGAGCTTCCAAAGCATCAGAGAGATCTCATTGTTGAATGATATCAGTCAGGAGAAGGGTACAAAAGAATTTCCAAAGCATTAGATATACCACTGAAGACAGTCATCATCAAGTGGAGAAAATATGGCACAACAGAGACATTACCAAGAACTGGACGTCCCTCCAAAATTGATGAAAAGACAAGAAGAAAACTGGTCAGGGAGGCTTCCAAGAGGCCTACAGCAACATTAAAGGAAATAAAGGAAATTTCTGGCAAGTACTGGCTGTGTGCTACATGTGACAACAATCTCCCGTATTCTTCATATGAATGGGCTATGGGGTAGGGTGGCAAGACAGAAGCCTTTTCTTACAAAGAAAAACATCCAAGCCCGACTGAAGTTTGCAAAAACAAACATCAAGTCTCCCAAAAGCATGTGGGAAAATGTGTTATGGTCTGATGAAACCAAGGTTGAACTTTTTGGCCATAATTCCAAAAGGTTTGTTTGCCGCAAAAACAACACTGCACATCACCCAAAGAACACCATACCCACAGTGAAGCATGGTGGTGGCAGCATCATGCTTTGGGGCTGTTTTTCTGCAGCTGGAACCGGGGCCTTAGTCCGGGTGGAGGGAATTATGAACAGTTCCATATACCAGGCAATTTTAAAAACCTTCAGGCGTCTGTTAGAAAGTTGAAGATGAAGTTCACATTTCAGCACGACAACGACAATATTAATTACTGTTACCGGTGTAGTTCTAACGTGATGAACGGTGACGTGTATCCAATGATAAAGTTAAGAGGCGTGACCTTTTGGAGGCGTAGCGGTTGTTTTGTCATTATTAAATCCGCGGCTACCACAGAAGACATCATGTTGTTTCCAGCGCCGGAGTAGGCCGTTTACATAGTAGGTACAAGTCATTTTATTTGAAATAATTGTTTTGAAATGTGTTGCAATTATAAAAGCTAACAAACGACACATTTGAACTTTTTAAGAATGTATAAAAGAATTACATAATGAAAATGCTGTAACAATCCAAACGTTAAGCTTTTATCTGTCTTTCGTATTGTTTGTTTTATATCTGTGGTTTAGGGATGAGTGGAATTCAACACAGCCTTGTTTGGAAAACACCTTTTTGGACCTTCAGACCTTGGTAAGTAGTCTTTTAACATAAAGTAATCATCAGCTTTAAATACCTGTATACGCTTGCTCTTCTGTTAACCCACATTGTTTTTATTTCAGACCAAGTAACCAACATTGGTGTCAGCTGGACTGTGCGGTTGTGATTTTACGCAACGTCGTGAACCGGTGCTTCTTGTGTAAGTGTAAACATCCACAGATATTTTCAGTGGTGTTCTAAAATGTTATTAACGTTATGATAATCTGCATATAGCTGAATCTTTGTTCTCTATATATCAACCAACAGTGTGGAGCGGGGTGATGTTGGAGACTACTACAACACCATAATGGCTTCAGTTACAGAACCCCCAACTTGTGGCTGTACAGGGTCAGAGTTTTTTGTTTCATAGTTAACCCATTACACAAGAGTTGAAAGCTGAAGGTAATGCATCTCTACAGTCGAGTCATTATTTACATGTTAAGATAGAGAAATGGCGAAAGATAGTGCTAACAACAGACCAGACACTGAACAACCATCAACCTCAACACATATCCAACAGACCGTACCTAACACACCTGCACACAGTGATACCCCCATAGATAATACTCACAATACAGTGAAAAGACCCCACATGTCAACACCAGGGTCACCCCATCAAGAGGTACAAAACTGTGACTCTGCTAATCTACAGATTACACATGAGCAAGTTAATACATTGCTGCACAGCGATACAGACATTAATCCACAGATGCAAGGTTTGTTAACCGAGATTAGTAGCCCACATTTTTAGACAATCTTGTTGACACACCTACAAACTCTCTGACGCATACTCATTACAACAACCTGGCTGATTTTGAAAGGTTCAGATCTTTAACACAGACCGGTGATGGTGTTAGAGTGACACAACGTAACTAATTTAACAATGTGGAATTACAACAGTCTGTAAATTTCCAAAATATGGGCGAAGTTGATGATTTTGGTGCATTTTATGCACGCATTATGGAAGGTTTGGATACTTTGGTTGTTAGAGCTTCAGACTTTGTACAAGGTCCAGCTGACCACCTACAGATAGAACTGTTTGGTAAATCTCTGATCTCCTCGGTACATGTGACCATGAGAGCTGATGAATATAATGAACACACGTTTGGTGGGTTACTTGAAAGTGTTGTGCAGAGTAATGCAGAGCTTTTGGTCGATGAATCACTAGAGCTAGTGTTGCAAGTTGTCAACAATGAGGGAGGAGGGGGCGTGCAACGTAAGCCCCAAACACTATTGATAGATCAGATTATCACAAAGAAAAGAAAGCACTTATATGTGGTGTTGAATAATGATTCTACATGCTTTTCCTGTTTGATGGGTATGTTGAACCCACAGTACACATATGATGAGGCTGTGGCTAGTGATCCTGAGTTACATACGGGTGCTGGTTTGTCGTTAGATGCTTTTGTGGCATTCACAGATATTGGTCGGTTTGAACAGATGACAGGGTCTGAATTAATTTTCAAAGGAGAGATAATCAAGGATTCACACTTGTTGGATCTGGTTAAAAGTGTGACAGCAACCAACAAAATTGCTGATGCTAGAAGGCCTTTGGAGTGGGTCGAGTTCTTAGAGGCCATGGCATGTCTCAACATGTCTTTTACAACTATTCCAAATGAGCTTGTAAGGAAATTGTTGACCGTCCACATACATAGCCATAAACTCCAAATTATAATGTTTGAAATTAAATGGATTTCTTGCATAACTTCCTGTAAAACTGTCATTGTCCACCAATCCAACGACAATGCATTTTGGTAGGGGTCCTAAAAATAGGTTTTCCTGGTTACAATCACGACTCCCTGCAGGTAAACTAAAAGTCTTCATGCACACCCTTTCGATCGGGTACTTTGCATTGGTTGAAAGTAGCGCTTGAGCATGTCCAGGTTTTACAGCTGGTGATACAGTCACTTTCCTGATAAAGAGTGATGCTGAAACTATGTGCAGACGATAACGCACATCCCCTACCCCCATAAGACAGAACTCATCTTTACAGCGTACCATCCTAGCCTTTATGTCCACACCGTTTAAAATGAGTTTCTCTTGAAAGAAGATATCGCTATGAACAGGGCGGATCATTTTGAATGTTGTACTACTTGCTGAATAGGCAGCCCTTTTCAGAAGTCCTTTGTTATCTCCCGCAGGGTCCGTAACATGCTATTCTGACTAATTAAACGATGAGCCAAGGAGACGTCCACTTGTGAAAATAGGGTGGCTATAGGGTATTTGATAACAACAACACGTGCTCCGACATCAATATTTGTTCCGTCCGGTTTAGTGACTTTTACTCATAGGTACAGCAAAGTATTGTTCAGATCAATGTAATCTTCACCATTTCCAGCAATAAAGAACTCCAGAGGGGCTGCGTCTAATATTGCCGATAGGGTTGGTATTTCAACACGTATTTTTCTCAATAGATGTCTGTGTGAAGGGGACTGTGAATAAATCCAACTCGGTTTTCATACATTCATCAGACATATGGTGTAAAAGTGCCATCTTTCATTCTTGCGTTGTTGCCTTTGAGTGTCCTCCGAGTGGTATGTTTTCTTTTAACAGTGGCACTTGTTTTTGTCACAATCTTGCATTTTTTACTCTTTGGTAGGCTCCTCCTACCAGGCGGTCTCTTTCTAACACCTCGAGTCTTAACCGTCAATCCAGATCTATCCTACTGTTATGTTTGACGAGCCATGACGTTGCTGACGACCTGCCCTACTATATTCCTCACTGCATTTTTCAAATGTGGTTTTGCAATTGAGAAACCACACTTCAACAAAGGTATAGCCATCCGGAAAAGCCCGCGGAAAAGGCCCCCTAGACCCACACCATACATTGCTGCTCTACCATGATAACCCAGTAAACCGTTACCGGCCTGCGCTGTATAGTATTCAACATACCTTTGAGGATCATTGTAGAGTTTCTGAGGCTGCATCTTATAGTCTAAAAGATTGTTTGACTGGTCTGAAGTAGGCTGGACAAAAGAACGCATAAAAATTCACCCTAGCCACAAAAACGGCAAAAGAACGCTGGCTGAGCTGGAACGCTAGCGCGTACCCATAGCAAGTGAATTGAAACAAATCTTCGTTGAGCCTCTTCTGACCTGAATGAAGCTTAAAATTCCATTGTCTCAAAATAGCACCAAAACAGGTCTCCGCTTTTATTTTACTACTATAACCTCATTTCACGGCGAATCTGAAAAATAACAACTGGTATAGGAAGTAAAGATCTGGTCCTATATGGTATTAATTGCGCTTAAACCTGCATTACGTGTAAATATATAAAAAATCGCTTTTTCTTTCTAATTTTAGTCTAGCATTTGAAGTCATTGAATGGCGCTGAGAAGCCATATTTTATTAAAAAGAGGAGATTCTCCTGATTAA
Source organism: Esox masquinongy (assembly GCA_016801175.1). Taxonomy (NCBI): domain Eukaryota; kingdom Metazoa; phylum Chordata; class Actinopteri; order Esociformes; family Esocidae; genus Esox; species Esox masquinongy. The sequence goes on along the minus strand of JACXGI010004411.1, from coordinate 3,424 downwards.
AATTATGCCCCACTTGACGAAATTGAAAAATATACATTTTTAGGTAATTGCCTCAGTACACCAGCATGTCTCTCCATTGGAAAACAATGGGCGGAGCTCAGAGTTCTAAAGGAAAAAAGTTTTGGGGGATTTGCATTTGCATGATGACAGTGAATGGCCCAGCCCAATCATGTCTTATTTTAAAGGGGAGGTCCTGCTGGTTAAAATGGTGTCCGACATTTAAAGATCAGAAAATATACATTTTGAGATATTTGCCTCTGAAGACCGGCATCTCTCTCCCAGCCATAGGAAACCAATGGGTGGAGCTTAGAGTTCCATAGGGGAAACGTTTTCGTGACTAGTGGGTTATGGCAGCAAAGCCCGCTGACCTGTCTTGTCTTATTTAAAAGGGGAGGTCCTCCTGATTAAAATGGTGCCCAACTTTAAAAAATCTGAAAATATACATTTGAGAGATCTGAATGCTATACAGCGTCGTCCGCTTGTATCGCATTTTTCCGTAGGGAAAAAGTTTTTCACTTTCACTGAAAAACTCTACGTATGAGTTTTTCAGTGAAAAGTGCATTGCGCCACCCCTGTCCCGCGCCCCTCTTTACATTTTTCCCACGGTTGAGAGGAAAGTCTATGCAAAACAATATGGAGAGGTTGATTTTGTTTAACTAGCCTTAAGCGGCCAACGGTAGTAGTAGTAGCTGATTTGCCAATTTCTCATGCCAAAATCTTAGCCGTTAAGAACAAGCAGCCCTGCAGAGTAATTCATTTAAATATAATACTTTTCTATAGCTAAAAGACGTTTCAGAATGTCGCTATTCTTGCTAAAATTGCACCCTAATCCCCTCCCTAAAAGCAACATTAAGCAATACCACCATCACAACAGGTCCATCACACCCAGTCAGTATATATAATTACTAATACATCTTAATGTTAAATGCCATTAAATGTCGTATAGCTGTGTAGCCGATTGCCATTATTATCGTATTAGTGTGTAACCTATTGAGCTCACTTGCTCTTCTCACTCGCCATTGGTGGGTATTACATATGAAGGTAAAACAGCAACATAGATTTTTTTAGTTGTAAAAATAATTGCACACTTGTAAATAAATATTTGCAAACATGGAATTACTTTTGTAATTGTAAAAACCAAATGCCTCGCTAGGATCACAATACATTCGGGGCTTAGCCCACCCCCCGCCCCGGACAGAGAGTACATGGTTTTGAATGTACACGCGGAAAATTTCGATGTGTACGCTAGCGGCCTACATTTCTACATTGTCATAATGCGCGATCGGAATTAGAGATGAATAGATCAAGGTTATATATTTTTTTTGGTCAATTAGAGATCCGGGGCTATTCATAAAAGACCCAGGGCTATATCCCCAGACGCCCAGGCATAACGATGCCAATGGTAAAACGTTTTGCAAACTTGTAAAAAATATTTGCAAACTTATAATTACTTTTGTAGTTGTATAAAGATGCACATAATTGTAACTAACTTGATATTTGGAATCATGCAACTTGTTAATAAAACTTGCCAATGTAAAATACGGACGCTCAGAGTTTTGTCACTAAAATTTCGCTAGAACTGTGACAAAATGATTTTTATTTGTAAATCACAGTCTGTGGTAGTACGTTTCACAGCGTTTGCAAGCGGAGATAGCTTTTTCTGACCAATGAACTGAATGCATCCTGAACGCAACCCATTTTCACCTTCTAACAAAAAACAGGGCTAAGCACAGTCGGCTTCTCGTATCCTAGGTCTACCTCCATTTTTATAGGATAACAAACCTTTTAGATGATTTTTCCACTTAGCTAAATCAATGCACAAAGTTTTACTGGAGTCTAATAGTTAAATTACTCAAATGTAAATCTAGCAACTAGCAAGGAACTTACATGGCTACTACCGTCTTGCCTTTGAAATGGATATGTATTTACCACGGGAATAATAGAAATTCACTTTGCATGATTAATATTTTGTATTAGACTAGTTTGGGCGTATACATGCGTTTAATATGGTTCACATCATAACATGTATTTTTGTTTATCATTTAATGTGTTTGCATTTGTTCAACACATTTGTTTAATATGCTAGGGCTGTCACCACTGTTTGGCGAAAGGTTAAGACTTCATTTTATCCCTCTTTTATACTTTATAGGAATTTCTGCTCCAGAGAACAGGGTACAGTTGCAGTAGGTAACTTGCCAATGTCAATTCCTAGCTAATTACTATTTTCCGTTGTAGTAATTTAGCCCACTATTATTCCTATAGCTTTTATATTTTTTTATATTGTTTTCATTCAAAATAGTTTTTCGTATATTTCAAATGCATTGTCACGTTGAACGAACTGGGTAAAAGGTTTGGTATAGTATCAACAACTGAGGTACGAGCGGGTAGGAGAAGCCGACCATGTCGGGACCTGTTTTTCCTCCTCTGCAATGCATCACTACCGAGTTTAAACACTGGTGTTCCAGAATCTACTCAGTTTGGTTAAAAGGTGAAAGCGTGACGGCCTCATTTCATTGGTCAGAAAAGCTATGCTGTGCCAATCAGAGTCCTCATGGGTATCTCCGCTTGCAAATGCTGTGAAACGTACTGCCGCAGTCTCTGATTTACAAAAAAAAATATTTGGTCACAGTTCTAGCGACATTTTTGTGACAAAACTCTGAGCGTCAGTATTTTACATTGGCAAGTGTTATTAATGAGTTGCATGATTCCAAATATCAAGTTAGTTACATTTATGCACATTTTTATACAACTACAAAAGTAATTCCAAGTTTTCAAATATTTTTTTACAAGTTTGCAAAACGTTTTTACTGTTACAATAGTAATTCCAAGTTTGCAAATATTTTTTGTCTAGTGTGCAACCATTAGTTACCGGGAATGTAACTCCGGTTATATGAGTGGAGCGGAGCCCCCTAGAGGGGCTTTAGCTCCTAGTGGTTTACCCTGGCCACGTCCGCGGCCGTACTGAAAACTCATTATGCAAGATGCGTCAGCCAATCAGGGCACGCCTGCCCCTATATATGACCCGTGAGCCCAGAGAACGTCCTACCGAGATTATTCAGCATAACTCGTGGGACGGCAGGGCAACAGGTCTAGGGGGCTCCGCTCCACTCATATAACCGGAGTTACATTCCCGGCAACTAACGTTATATGTCGTGGAGCTCCGCCCCCTAGAGGGGCTTTAGCTCCTAGTGGTTCACGGCGGAGCGAGCGAGCCAAAAATGTAATTCCCTGCCGGAACACCAGTAAGCTCAAAGGGTCCAGTAAAAACCGACCCCAAAAACCCCAAGACGAAAACATCCCGACAGCTGACACGGTCAGAAAGAGATGATCGAATGCGTAATGATGGAATCCCCCTAGAGTAGGCCCATGAACATAAGCCAACCCAGGGAGAAGGGATGTTGAGCTCAAGCGAGAGGGAAACGTA
>JACXGI010004410.1:42473-54276 GCA_016801175.1 Esox masquinongy | reverse complement strand
CAGAGTCTAGTTAAACTTAGTCCTGGTCGGAAGCATGACCAAATGGACAAGGACAGGGACAACACGAGGAGGGGGAGGTGTCAGCACAGTGGCAGCTGAAATCGTCAGGTATCGTCTTGATCTGCAACACAACCAGGAGGACTTTGGACCGGGACAGCAACGGGTCTTTCAAGCCTGGTACTCCTCAGGTGTGGGCCAGGACCTCATGTCCTCCTAAGTTTAAAACGGCAGGAGACAATTGTGCAACAATTTATATGGTAGGAATAATGGAAATAAAATAATTAAGAACAGTGAACTGAGCATAAAAATAGTAGACTGCAATAATAAATTACTAAAAAATAAAAAATTGTATGTAAGGTGCAAGATTTTGTCCAGTTGAGGGTTATGTGTGTATGTGGGGAGGGGTAATAGATTTTTCCAGTTGCCGGTTGTGTGTGTATGTGGGAAAGGGTTATAGTTTTGTCCAGTTGAGGGTTGTGTGTATATGTGGGGAGCAGGCTATCGTCAATTTGGTTCCGGAGGCATGTTCACGAGGCCTACCACTGTAGGAAAGAAACTGTTCTTGTGGCGTTAAGTTTTGATTCTGATAGACCTCAGCCTTCTGCCAGAGGGGAGAGCTCTGAATAGTCCATTTCCAGGGTGAGAGGGATCAGTCCCAATAATTGCTGCTCGTCTCCGCGTCCTGGAGGTGTGTAGGTCGTGTAGAGATGGCAGATTGCATCCAATCACACTCTGCAGAACAGAGGATGTGCTGCAGCCTGCCCTTGTCCTTGGCAGTGGCTGCAGCGTACCAGACGGTGATGGAGGAGGTCAGGATGGACTCTATGATGGCAGTGTAGAAATGTACCATCATAGTCGTTGGCTGATTTAACTTTTTCAGCTGCCGCAGGAAGTACACCCAACTAGCGGGGGTTTTCACCTCCATATTCAACCTCTCCCTGTCTCTGCCTGTAGTCCTCTCCTGCAAACCGACTACCGTGTCCCTGTACCGAAGAAATCTTCCATCACCTGCCTGAACGACTACCACCCTGTAGCACTGACCTCCATCATCATGAACTGCTTTAAGCAGCTGGTCAAATCTCACATCTGCTCCACCCTTCCTGACACCTTGGACCCCTTTCAATTCGCATATCGCCCCAATAGATCTACGGACGACGCCATCGCCCTGACGACACACACCGCCCTCTCACACCTGGAAAAAGGCAACACATATGTGAGGATGCTGTTTGTGGACTACAGCTCTGCATTCAACACCATTGTACCTGCCAAGCTTGTTCCTAAGCAATTGGATCCTGGATTTCCTAACGGGCAGACCTCCGGTGGTGAGAATGGGAAACCTCACCTCCTCTGCACTGATCCTGAGCACTGGAGCCCCACAGGGCTGTGTACGCAGTCCCCTCCTGTACTCCCTGTTCACGCATGACTGCGTGGCCACACACAGCTCCAACATCTGCAAATTCGCGGACAACACTACCATCCTGGGTCTCATCTCCAACAACGATGTGACCGCTTACAGAGAGGACGTTAGAAATCTGCCTAGATGGTGCCAGGACAACAACCTCTCTCTCAACCTCTGTAAGACTAAAGAGATGATTGTGGACTTCAGGAAGCGACAGAGGGGGGGTCATGCCCCCATACACAACGATGGAGCTGATGTGGAGTTTCTGAATTCAAGTTTCTCTGTGTTCATCAAAGATGACCTCAATTGGTCCAGACAAGCAAACTCGGCAGTGAAAACTACCCAAAAATGGCTATACTTCCTGAGGAGACTCAAGAAATTTGGCATGTCTGTAAAAACTCTTACCAACTTCTACAGGTGTACCATTGAAAGCATCCTCTCAGGCTGCATTACTGCCTGGTACGGCAGCTGCTCCGCTGCAGACCGCAAGTCCCTCCAGAAAGTGGTAAATCTACAGAGCGCATCTTCAGCTGCCATCTACCCTCCATGCAAGGCATCTACTGTACCATACACGATGCCTGAGGAAAGCATGGAACATCATCAAAGATCACAGCCACCCAGGCTATGGTCTGTTCACACTGCTGCCGTCTGGTAGACACTACCGGAGCACCAAAGCACGGACCTCCAGACTCAAAAACAGTTTTTTTCCGTCAGGCCATAAAGTTCCTCAACCAGCAACACTGGTCCACGATCATTCTCAACACGGATGCTCTGATCTCCTTTCAGGTACTTTTAATGGGCATTAGAATATTCCTTTGCATGTACCATCCATAAGCATATTACACTCATACTGTATGTATCTGTATACTCAATGCTTCTACCATACTGTATGCTTCAACCATACTGTTCATTCCCCCATCCGACTCTTTCAAAATTGATTCGAGTTTACATTTTTTATGTATATTATTGCCACACTTGCCCTATCTACAATATTCAATACTGTAAAGGACCCTTAAAAAGTGTGAGAAATGTTTTATAGTTGTGCCTTTATTTTCTACAAGCTTTTTGGTCATTTGTTTTTTGTTTTGAAAGTTGCCTACTGAATTTGGCGCAGTTATATATAGTTATGTGTGTGCCTGCAGCTGAAAGGATGGGAAAAGGTTAAGTGAAGGTGTTTTGGCGAAAGAAAATTACAGGAAACATAGCACTTAGCATGAAAGTGACCAATGTAATGTAATTACTTCAAACATTGATTTATTTTAATGTTCTGAATTTACTCAAAACATATTGAACAAACCGTTTGTAATAGTATTATACGAGTTTGCTAGCAATGTAACATCACCTATAGCCTATTGTTTGTGAAGGCTAATCTCCCGCCACATTAGCAACCTGTTTGCTCTAATTAAATTATCTATTGTGCTTTAAATGGAAAGGGTGTAATTTTATTTCAAATTGTAAGAGCCTTTTCTTTCTGCTCCATCAGCTCTTATGGTGTGCTTATAGAATGGTGAAGCAAATAAACGTTTCATAACAATCAGTTCGAGAGTTGACCATCACTGTGCTGAGAATGCGACAGTAAGAGCTTGACAGACCTCATCAGTCCTGACGGCCTGCTGCAACTATGATGTGCACGACGACAGATCTTCACGGTGCCGCACTGTTACTTCGTCTGGTGTTGCTGACATCGGATCCTTTATCGAGCAATCCGGCAGCTTCCTATATGTCATTGGCACTAGGACTTCAACAGTGAATGTTGCATCCACATGGGCAGCTGTTTAAATGGACTTGATGTGATGGTCAAAATCTGTCATAGCTATAGACATATGAAATGGAATCAGTGAGTATTATTTGACGGTGAGAAACAGACCAATTAAGATTGCTAGTGAGGGAATTATATTTTATCTGTGGTCTTTAATACCTCCTTGCATATATGGTTTAAGATAGTAAAAGTTACACCTGTTAATCAACTATATGGACACAAGTATAAAGTATTCTTCCATTGTTCAAAAGTAATATTGTATGAAGAGTTGTATAGTTATAGGACTGCTGTATAGTTTATCTGATTGGTTTACGGTTCATTTAAAACATTTGTAAGGATTTCATATTTCTATTAGCGTGATTTATTGTAAAAAACAAAAAACTCTCCAAAAATCGAAGAGTTATAAAATCAGACAGGAAATTCAGGAGTTCAGAGATATGCTCTCAAAATGGAGATTTCAGAAAGAGAACGCTTAATGGAAGAAATTTGAGCTAAAGAACAAGCTTTTAACCACCTTCCAGGTCAGCCACAAGAATTCTGCAAGGAATCTCAAGGTCCTCAATGCTCAGTTTGCGCAAAGATCCCAACATACAAAATGCTTGCTTTGCAAAGTGAGGAAAAAAAAAGGGAAGGGAGGACTGTCTCTAAGTACGACCAGTGGAAGATCCAGTCCCGCAAAGCAAGAGAACAGCTAAAATCAGACAATAACGGATAGCCAGCTGACATCTCTAACAGACATGATAAACGAAAAGAGGATGTTATGAGGATGTATCTTGAAATTTGAGATCACATAACACCACCAACCAATTTAAGGAGACGTATTGACGCAAGTGAGGCAGTGACAGCAGATATTATCAAAATCGCTTATGAAAGGTTGTCAGGCATTAATGGAGAGTTTGAAGCCGAATGGGAACAACATAATTTACGTGAATTGCTTGATCGCGACTATGCTCGCGATCAAGCAATGAGTGGCTTTTGCGAGGTTAGAAACCTACAATCAGGAAATAGCATGGGAGACTAGCTTCCAGCCTGGGAACTGCAGTACCTTCGAACAACATCATCATACATCTCCAACAGTCATCCGGCACTCTTTCAATGCAGCGACATCATCCCCTAATGTGGATGTGGCTACTCTTGCTCAGGCATTCCAGGATAGCGTAGCCATTAATATACTTCCAATGCCAGAGCCATTTGTATTCAGTGGTGATCCAATTCAGTTCCTTGAATGGAAAGCCTCATTTGCATCTCTTATTGATTGTAAGGGTATATCTTCTGCAGACAAGCTTTAGTATCTAAAAAGATATGTGGGTGGTCCAGCTCGTAAGACCCTCGATGGTGTCTTTTACAGGAATGACGACAAGGCCTACAAAGATGCATGGAACAAACTGAATCATCGCTATGGACAGCCATTTGTTATACAGAGGGCTTTTAGAGAAAAGCTTGCAAATTGGCCAAGAATACAACCAAAGGACTCAGTTGGACTCAGAGACCTTTCAGAGTTCTTGAATGCATGTCAAGATGCTATTCCTCATGTTAAGGGTTTCCAAATATTAAATGACTAAAGAGAATCAGAAACTAATTCAAAAATTGCCTGATTGGGCAGCTTCTCGCTGGAACTGACAGGTAATACGAACCTTAAATTAAAGTAAAGAACTCAGCAGATTCAAAGACTTTGCTACTTTCATGTCGATGGAAGCAGAGTTTGTCTGCAACCCAATAATGTCTTTCCATGCTCTCTATTCATCAGAATCCAACCCTGAAAATCAAAATCTCAGGGAGGTCAAGAGGAAGAAGGCAAGTGTCCTTAGCAGTCAAACAGCGACAGACAACGAAAATCAAAGGTCATCAAGGAATAACAGGAGCTGAAAAACTTGTATATGCCCTGCTCGACACCCAGAGTGATACAACGTTCATTGATCAGGAAGTGAGCAGTGCTCTACAGGCAGATGCATATCCAGTAAAATTGAAATGAACTATTATGATTGGATGTGAAACAGTAGTGATGAAAGAGTATTAGGTCTCTGTGTAAGAGGCTACAGCTTCCTCTTGTCTACACCAAAAATTGCATACCTGTAAATCACACTCACATTCCAACCTCTGAAACTGCTGAAGATTGGAATCATCTCCCCACAGTAGTCAATGAAATCCCACCACTCAAAGATTGTGAAGTTGGTCTTCTGATCAGGAACAACTGTCCCGAGCAATGGCACCAAGACAAGTCATTTTAGGTGGAAATAATGAACTCTACGCTGTTCGAACTGACTTAGGATGGAGTATTGTAGGTTGATCACCAAATTCACCAAACGTCACAGGTCTGTGTCACCGGATTATTGTCAAGGGGTTGCCCCCAGTAACACCAGCAAATGCTGTTCACATTCTGGAGTCGGATTTCAAGGATGCAAATGAAGATGGCAAGACAGTGTCTCAGCATGACATTCTCTTCCTTAACAAGCTAATCAAGTGGAATAAATTGAAAACAATCACAGCCACTATGAAATGCCATTACCCTTTAAAAGGAGAGGTGATGCAACACAGTGGTAAACATGGTAAACATCCCAACTTTTTTGAAACATGTTTGTGGAATCAAATTCAAAAAGGGCATGTATTTTTCCAGAAAAAATAACATTTCTCAGTTACAGCATTTGATATTTTGTCTATTTTGTACTATTTTCAATTAAATATAGGGATAAATGATTTGCATATCATTGCATTTTTTTTCTTCATCCGCTCAATGGCTATTTGTGTAGAAAAGAGCGAGTGTGCATAGCCAGCTATATGATATTTGCTTTACTTTGCTTTTGTGGCCACATCATTTTTTTCATAGGTAACATTCATTCTATAAATATATTTAATCTTGAATTTGTTAACTTTCATCCATTTGCTAACAGTAGGCAATGCAGTATAGCCTATATTGAGTCATTCTGACTGACTGGGCCAGGATACCACTACTGCTGTGATTGACGAACGTCAACAACAACCACGTGAGAAGGACCGCGTGTCATAAAATTAACTTAAAAACGTTTTTTTAAATGTCTTGGTATATCATCGTATGTAAAAATTTGAGATTGGAATTCCTATAGTATTTAGAAAGATCATGTTCAAGTCTATTTATTTCAACCAAAATATACATGAATGTAAAGAAAATTGTGAGGCAAAAATAAATACAAAAGTGCTCAAATACTCGACTTACCTTGCACATCTTTAATACTCAGCACTCTCCTAGCTCAAACCATCCAGTTTATAATCTATGCTCTCAACATAGTTGTTCAAAAAACTTTTTCCCCAGCATTTAGGTGCACTTTTTTGTCTTTAATGCCCTTTTGCACTTCAGACAGAAAACACCAGCTATGAGTTTAACCATTTATTAGAGAGCTTATGTACAGCCCTGTACATGCAAGTCTTGGCATCACATGATCGTGTATATGATACTACCACAATAACATACCTTTGTTATTATTTATGTCATTCCCATGGCAATGAGCAAGGTACACAGTACCGATCCCCCCCACAAGGAGCACAGAATCGAAGAGGTGAAGGCAGGGGTGGTGGGTGGGCACGCACCCGCATAGTAGTACAAGCTCAACAACTGATTGAGTGAGTGCCTGATGGTTATTTAGACAGGTTTCAAACTGACATGTTTGAAACCTGTCTAAATATGACAAGAGTGATCCTGCATCAGCGGATGCGTTGCTGACCAATGATCACTCGGGTTTCCTGGCTGAACTGGCTACGCTAATTTCAGACAGAAAATACCACGTATGAGTTTAACCATTAATTGGAGAATGTATGTACAGCCCTGTAGGGTAACTCATGGCAATGATCAAGGTACGCAGTACCGAACCCCCAACACTGCCCATTCAAACGCTCTCAGACCGAGCATTTATTCTCACATAACACACCACAAGGTGCCTCGCTGGAGCAAGATGTACCAGCCATCTTGTTAGTTGAGAATAACCCTACTGCGGCGCGTCACCCATACATCGCCCTCAGAAACGTCACTCCCACCTGATGCCACCAGGTGAGACCCGGAGCAAGATGCAGCAGCCATCTTGATGGTGGAATACCCTTACTTGATGACCCCGACTGAAGTCGGTCCCCCAACACCCAACAAGCCCACAGGTTTGCATGCAACCTGCCCCCTGCCTTCATGCCTGTTAGTCACATAACGCAACTCTCCTGCTTCCTGCACTTTGCCAACCTTTCTTTCTTTTCTTACTTCTTTACTTTCTTCTTTAAATCTTTTACATTTGTTTCATTTTTGTTCTATAATTGTTTTAATCATATTTTTACAATTTTATGTAATTTTTAAAAGAGGAGCTCAGCATAGTTCTTTTGTATTTTTGAGTGATTTTTCATGATGGAGGAGCTAAAACAGCTGTTGGAGGAACGGATCAACCGCATAGAAAATTTAGTCACCAAGGCGCTCCTCCGGTCGGACTATGGGTCCTGTCCGGTAGGTGAATCAACAAATGCTAATGCTAACATAGCAAAACAGGCTAACCTAAGGCTAGAGAACTCTAAAGATTTCCCTATACTTGATAGAACGAAGTCAAAACTGGTGAACAGATCAGAGCAATTTCAGAGCGAACGGCTGAATGAGACGATAACATAGCTTGAAATACATGAGAGTGAACAATTAATTGACTCTGTAGCAGCTACTCTAGGGGTTGAGCTACCAAATGCTAACGGACAGACACAGATTGGTATACGGGATTACTTCAAATCTTGACCACACTGTCACGGACCTGGCTGACACTCTCCCCTGGACATGTGCTAATGCCACTGGATTAACCGCAGAGGCTTTCAAACCAGTCTTCCCCAATGACAAATCTTACTGGCACAGCACTGGGGCTAGACCGAAGGCATCAACTCCAGCGGGGACTTGGTCTGATGTCGTGCGCCGCAGAGGCAAATCCAGCAAGAAATCAAATAAGAGAGCACCAACCCTCAATCCACCACCTGAACTCTCACTGCAAAACAGGTACGATCCACTGACTCGGAACAAAATGTGTGTAAATGAAACTAGGGAAGCTAACCACAACACTAGCATTAGGGCTAACCAAAATCCAAGAAATAGCCCTAAAACCCCTGATAGGACGAGGGAAAGAAGAAACTTTGCTAACTCGACATCTGATAAGCCAGATACTACCTTGATTGGGGACGACATAACCAAGCATATCAGAATGGCAAGGACTGAAAACCTAACCATGGCTGACACATCAGTCTGAGAGCTAACAGAAATGTTGCCAGTTATTCTCTCTACACATCCAAGCAACATGCAGATTATTATCCACACTGGGTCTTTTGACATTCTACAAAGGAAAACTCGCTCTGAGATCCTGAAAAAGGATTTTTCTATGTTACTGGAGAAAATAAACAACTTTCAACAACATGTTTTCATCTCAGGCCCCATTCCAACCTTGGGGAAAGGAAATGAATCTTTTAGCAGACTCCTTGGGCTGAATACGTGGCTGACATCGGCATGCCTCAACCATGGGATAAGGTTTATTGACAATTTCAATATTTTTTGGAACTGTAAAGACCGCTTTAGACCTGATGGGGTTCATCCAAACATCATGGGATGCCGGCTGCTTGGTGCCAACGTACGTCACACTCTTGGAATGCCATTCCCAAACAAGATAAGCATGAAGGACAGTACTCATAGGCAGAGTATCCACCCCCCCTCTCCTGACCCTTTAACTAAAATCACCCAGTGCTTCCAGAAGTTGTCCTTGTCCCAAACAGGGTCACAACAACTCCCACCCCCCCCTCCACCACACTCACCCTCTCCACCTCAATCACACCTACCCTCTCCCCCTCTATCACACTCCCCCTCTACCACACTCACCCCTCCCCCTCCACCACACTCACCAATCAGGGAGCTAGTTCTAACCAAAGAGAGCAGAGCTCATCTTTCACAATGTCCCACTCCTCCCCCCCGTGTAAAACGAATGATTAGACAACTGCCACATTGTCAACAACCTTGTCCTTTATTTCCACAGATCACAGAATATACTCGGTGATGTGCTTTGGGTCCCTGCTATTATGAAAATAGCAATGCCGACTGTTTTGAGTACAAGCTAGGACCCAGTACCTCTATTCCTGTGTTGATTAGAAATAGAAGGAATCATGAGCATGCAACCTATAAAGTAAACTTGTCTAATCTGTTAACTGTAACACGTCAACCTACTAGTCCAGGAACCCCTATTATATCTATTAAGCTGGCTTTACTTAATATCAGATCTCTCGCCAACAAATCATTCTTGGTAAATGACATTACAATATCCTACAACCTAGATTTTATGTTTCTCACTGAAACGTGGCTAACAGAAGACTGTTGTGCTGCCATTCTTAACGAGACAGCACCTACAAAATTTGGCTATATGAATACGTGTCGAAATGGTAGGAAAGGAGGAGGAGTGGCTGCCCTATTCAAAGATACATTCCAATGCAAAGAAAATACACTAGGTAATTTTATATCTTTTGAATACCTCTGTTTTACATTGAAGGGTACCCCCAAAATTTTATTTTTAACCATTTACAGACCTCCACGATATTCTGCAAATTTTACTGATGATTTTACTGAACTACTATCTGCTATATCAGTTGATTATGACTTGTTTATTATTACAGGGGATTTTAACATCCACATAGATAATAGTACAGACAATAATACCAAATAATTTTTTGCACTACTTGACACTTTTGATCTCACTCAACCTGTGAAAGAGCGTACACACACTCAAGGCCACATTCTAGATCTGGTTATCTCTAAAGGTTTCGATGTTTCCTCTGTCATGGTTAAAGACATGGCCCTGTCTGATCATTTCTGTGTCTTTTTTGAATCACTTATCACCGCGAATGTTCCAGTAAACTCTGTTTCTGTTAAGAAAATGTACATTAATGAGATTACCAAAGCTCAGTTTATGGAAGCCATAGCTATCTCTCCAACAATAAGTGCTGAGTCAGTTGATGTACTCCTGGATAATTTTAATGCCAAAATATTGAATGTCATGGATCGTGTTGCACCGGTAAAGGTAAAGAAAACTATGAGCAAACAGAAAACACCATGGAGAACCACCATGATGGTAAGCACCCTGAAAAGAGAATATAGGGAATGATCAACAAGAATATCAACAATACCCGCACTCTATTTGTCATGGTCGACAAGCTTACAAACCCAATAAAGCAGATAGCATCAGAACTCATGTCCACTGTGAAATGTAATGAATTTACGTGTTTCTTTAGTGAAAAAATTATAAGTATTAGACGGACCATCAGAACTACACAGTCTAAAAAGGACTCTGTACCGTCACCACGACCACCAAGACATAACTTGGTTATTATGTCGCATTTTAATACAATTGATCAAAAATCCCTAGAAGAAACAGTTCGACATCTTAAAGCTTCCACTTGCTGTCTCGACATACTGCCATCAGACTTTTTTAAAACAATTTTTAACTCTATAACAATGGACCTACAGCAAATAGTTAATAGCTCTCTGCAATCAGGGCATTTTCCCAACGTCTCTAAAAACAGCTGCCATTAAGCCCCTATTAAAAAAGAGAACACTGGATGCATCTATAATGAACAACTATAGACCTGTATCAAATCTCCCTTTTATAGCCAACATCATTGAGAAGGTTGTCTTCAATCAACTCAGCAATTTTGTGACCTCAAGCGGTCTCTTAGACAAATTTCAGTCAGGTGTCCGACCTCACCACAGTACTGAAACGGCCCTGATTAAAGTTTTAAATGATATACGGCTGAATACTGATTCTGATAAAATAACATTTCTGGTTCTATTAGATCTCAGTGCAGCATTTGACACTGTAGATCATAGAACACTTATAGATAGGCTGGAAAATTGGGTAGGACTCTCCGGTACAGTCCTTAATTGGTTCAGATCTTATCTAGATGGCTGGAGTTACTGTGTCACCATTGGTAATCATGAATCTGATAGGCTGGCTATGACATGCGGAGTTCCACAGGGATCAGTTCTCGGACCGCTTCTGTTCAATCTCTATATGCTACCTCTGGGCCAAATTCTACAGAACAACAACATTAACTACCACAGCTATGCTGATGATACTCAAATATATATGGCTCTCGAACCGTATGGCTCTCTGTGTCACTGTATAGAGCACATAAATACCTGGATGAACCAAAATTGTTACATATAATCTCAGATAAAACTGAGATTATTGTGTTTGGCAACAAAAATAAAAGAACAAGTATTAGTAAAGAGCTAGACTCTCGGGCCCTTAAAACCAGGGATCAAGTGCGTAATCTTGGTGTTCTAATAGACTCAGACTTCACATTTAACAGTCATATCAAAGCTGACACCAAAACAACATTCTATCATCTAAAAAATATAGCCAGAATCAAAGGCTTGGTGTCCCAAAAAGACCAAGAGAAGCTTATCCATGCTTTTATCTCTAGTAGAGTTGACTACTGTAATGGCCTCTTAACTGGACTCCCGAAAAAGACTGTAAAACAGCTGCAGCTCATTCAGAATGCGGCTGCTAGAATGTTAACCAGGACCAAGAGAACAGAGCACATCACTCCGGTTCTTAAATCTTTACATTGGCTTCCAGTCAGTTACAGAATAGATTTCAAAGTGGTGCTTTTAGTTTATAAATCTC
>JACXGI010004410.1:0-42373 GCA_016801175.1 Esox masquinongy | reverse complement strand
GTATCCATTTTTAAATCCAGTTTAAAAACACTACTCTTTTCACGTGCCTACGACTGAGCACTTAAACTTAACCACACTGTTTAGCCTTATAGCTTCCTATGTTTTTATCCCATTTTTAATCTTTTTTTTAATCTTTATATGTTTTCTTATTGTTTTTTTATTATGATGATGTTTTCATTTGTTTTGATGTTTTAATTTGAGTATTTGTTTTTATGTTATTGTATTTTTATATATTTCTTTATTTTATTTTTCTTTGTAAATCACATTGAATTGCTTCGATGTATGAATTGTGCTATATAAATAAACTTGCTTGCTTGCAACCCGTCGCCACAGCAACACATGACCCACTAAATCAATACACCCCCACCACCCAACTGTAGCCATAGAATGATACACACTATAAGGGACACAACAATACAAACAGCACTTAGACACAACGGGCCCAGCATCAGAGATCACGAAGCAATTGATCCACAGGTCCCTGGAATCAGCAGTTGCACGATTTATACATACACCCAGCCTGAACCCCAAAGAGCAAGCAACAACAAATATGATGCACAGTGCCCTGGAAAACTCCCTAGTAATTTCAAAGCTGGGAAGAACCTAGAGAGGACTCGAAGGGGTGACTAGACCTCCTCTAGCTGTGCTGGGAGAAGAGTAAAAAGTATGCGGCCTTTGGCCACAGAAACAGATGACCAGCAGATCAATACATGCAGACAACATGTCCAGAGTCCTTAGCAGGAATCCAGATCAACTGCACCGCCAGCAGACAAGGACTGGGATGACCAGGTGGGTCGAAGCAACGCAGGAATCGGGCAGCAACTAGCGGCAATGGGAGTCGAACGTGGAGTATGAACTTGGGGACAACTCTTGACGTCAGTTGAGCGGGGAAGACCTGGGATGACAACCAAAAACGTGTCATGGGCTCACTGGCACCGAAGTAGAACAGCGGATCCCGGCCACCAGCAGTCGCCATCATCGCAGGGAGAGATATAGAATGAAAAGAACAAATGCATCAACCAGTAACAGTGCAACGACAAATGGGACTTGCAGAAAAGAAAAGACAAGAGACCAATGGGCACAGCAAATGATCACTGCATCGTAGAAGCGCAGTTAGATTAATCCCACCCGAAGACGCCAGACAGGCAACAACCAGCCCGTCTGCCACAAAGACACAGACAGTCGAGGAGCGCTCAACGACCAGATCTAGATGTAGCACACCTGATGCAGCAGAACCGCAGGAAACACAGTCAACACTCAAACATAAACAAATAAATTGCTGCAACATGCACGCTTGTACGCACATGAATGGACATGCACAAACATGCATCCATACATAGAACACAGACAGACCAGCTGCAGGACGACACAAATAAGACAGTGTGAGAGACCACGAGCTACATCCCGTACATTAGGCATGAAGCCCCATTCACATTAACTCCTGCACTCCGTTACACTGCGCCATTCATTCAAGAAAAACCATCACAATGAGAAAATCGTGAAATTGGATGGCCCTCTAGCGGCTGAAGTCGCAGATGCAAAACGGGCAGGTTAAGCTTGGAAAATGTCAAACTCCGTTGGCCTTAGTGTAGCCTGCCAGAGCCAGAATCCGTTCACAGAACTGGAAGTCACCGACCGAAGCAACTGCAATAGGTAGCACATCGTCAATAAAACACAGTCCTACAATACGGTCAATTCCACTAGACATCAAATGTCTAGACATCATGTCTAAATGACATCATGTGAATACTATGCACCATTGCAGCTCCCCGTGACATGATTCCCACAAAATAAAGGTGACAATACATGACATTCTAATAATATCCCCATATTATAGCTTCTAAACGCATCACGTGATAACACGAGTGGGTACACCATCTCATCCTAAACTTATCCTGTGACAGTAACAATCGAATGTTCCCTTCCTGAATGATGTTATCGCATACATGTTAAATCTATGGTCAGACACTAATCTAGCCAGACTATGACTTAAGGTTTCCCATCACTGTCTGCCACCCCCACCAAAATGTGGTTATATTTTCACGCTATGAATAGCTTAACGGAAGTTCAGTCATTTTCAATGAACAGGTGCGATGATGCAGACATACAGCACTAAGAATACCCTTTGCGGATGCATCGCGTTTGGGGTGTTGCATGTGTTGGATTTTTCCTACTCATGCGCCAAAACATGTGTGCGTAATTCAACCGGAAACTGTCAATTTATAAATAGTTATGCATCTTATCTCCTCCAAAAAGCATTGTCAGAACGGAATTAAGTGAATATATTTGCAAATATATTAAATATTATTTATAAAAAGTATGGCCTACATAATTCTAAATGTAATGACTAAAAAGAACAAAAAGCAAAAGACCAAATACACTGCTCTACACACACTCAAACTATCTATACAGATTCCATAGCCAGAACAGAGTTTGTATGCAGCTAGCAAGTCATCCTCGAGTGCATACATACGAGCTGATGAATGTGCAGTTGCTAACATAACAAAACGTTCAGAACTTTTAAATAACCATCAAGTTAACGTTACTGAGCTGGTAGCCGAATATCGGATGAAATATTCCTCCATGCATTATTTGTAGCATTTATGTCTCTATAAATACCGTCTTAACACCCACACGGAAGTCACAACACTAAATGCCTATGCCAATTTGCGTTTGAGTTTGTAATTAAAATAAAACTGCCATTTTGAAAGCTACACCCTCCTCCTTTCATGACTTTTCCTAAATAGGCGTATATTACGTTGTTCCGTTGTCAGAATTGTAAACTGACAAACAGAAAACTATTTAGAGACTATTTACCAGTTTCTTTTACCCTGTTTTCCGACTTAATCCGCCAACAGCCCACGCCACTTAGCGTTGGTACCCAAATGGTACCCAGGCGCTAATCACCCCTCACTGAATGCATTACCAAGGCCGTAATTACAATATATATTGAGGGGGGACATCCCCCCCAATATTCAAATATGCTCAAAATGTCCCCCCCAATACATTGATATATAAATTATAAATAAAATAAAAATGCACTATGCTACGACAGGCAACCATGCGCCGCCGTCCAAAATAATCATTAGCAAATGTAAACGTAATCTTAACTAAACTTAACAAATTGCCGTTATTATTACTACCGGTTCTAGTTTTACAGTTTTACAGCAGTTCTGCATGTAGTTTGTCCAGGTGCTGTTGCCGTACCCCAGCAGAAGTTGTTGATTGACTGATGTAAGCAGGGTTAACATATCCGCCGTTTTCATGCAAATTTGGCTACTTTTTAAACAATGTCATGGGTGAAAATGAATTGGTCGCGGATGGCGGTGGTCACTTGTAAAACAGTCAATGTTGTGCACCAACAAAAGTTGGGCTAGTTTTAAGGAATTTTGGGCTGGTTTTGAGCAGTCATTGTTCTGGAAATTTTTGCTTAACCTGGCTGTAAGTGCTGTAAGTAGGTACAATCAATGTCGAATACTGTACTGTCTCTCGATCTCATTACTTTCAGATGTATTTTTTTGGTTTAAAAGGGCCGATTTGCGAGTGCTAATCAATCAACCGTCACTAACGTTATCTATCATAGCTAAGTTACCTGGAAAGCTAACTAGCCACACATTCACCTAGCGACCAACAATGGTGCTCATGAGTCATGCGCGTATTCAACTAACGTTAAGGGCTTACATGAAGGATTTTGTTAGATTTGTCAGAATGCTCACGTTAAGTCTGGGGAAAGTGTCAATCATTTATGTTGCGCTGCATGTGTAATTTATGCAGTCATTTTCATTGAGTGCATATTCGTATAGTAACTGTATACAGTAGTTGTGTTTGCTTACTGTATGATAAATAGCATTATTAGTGTTTGTTTGATTAAAATGCAAGCAGTTTTAATAGTCAACTTTCATTCACAGTGAGTGTCATCATGAGCACGAGAAAGGGTGGCAGTGACATTCATCAGTTTTTTTGGGCAGCCTCAGAAAAGAAAAGTAATCTGAGAGCAGTGAGAAAATGAGTACCAGTCAGATGATAGAAGTATGCAGTAGCACAAGAGGTGAGTCAATGTTTATTGATATAATAATCATTGCCATTCAGATCAGAAATGGTTAGTAATCCATTCCTGAACATCATGGCAAGAAACACAACTTGTTGACTGATAGTATTTATTTCATGTTCACTCTGGTGCGTTCAGAATAAAGAAAGAGAGGGAGAGAGAGCATGAGGATGCCAGCTGGGCATGGAGAGCAGGTGACATGGAGGTGAGTGAGAAAAGGAGCAAATATTGATGACTGATCTGATATCGCCATGTTGGTGTTTTTCCGACAACATCATACTTAATGTTGGCACAACTGAGGTTAGGCTTAGGCACAGGCCCCACTGAGGTTAGGTTTAGGCACAGGTGTCTCTGAGGTTGGGGTAAGGCCAAAGGGTGGGGAGCAGGGGAATATTCTGTCTTTGGACTGGGGTAACAAACTAACTCCAGGTCAGTTGCAATGACGGTCCTGGAGCAACACTAATTATGATGTTGTAGGAACAACACCAACACGGTGATATCAGATTGTGTGAATATTGATGGTTAAGAGCCTTTTAAATATTTTAAACATTTTTAAATGTTTTATTTGGAGACCCCCAGACTCCTGGCTGATTTGGTCCCCCCCAATGTTGACACTATGGCTACGGCCTTGTGCATTACGTCAGTGGATGAATGCGTGATACTCTCAGCTGAATGATCAGTTCTATTCTCAGCTCAATGATCAGAATTTGAATGAACTTACAAATGAAATAAAAGATTTCCATGACCATTCAAAAACTTAATTAAGCTATTATTAAAACATAATACAAATCATTATCACACGTTACCAAATACTTATCACACGTTACCATTTTTCAATAGGAGATTTAGCTTATTGTTTAGGCTAATTCATCAAATGTAAATGTACAAATGTATTATGCTAAATAATTATTCACAAAATGAAATAACAAGGATGTTTAGCAGTTCAACCAAGGTATTACAACTTACTTTTTTTATTTTTGGAGGGAAAGAGAAACCAAATCGCACACACATCCTATCGTCTCTCTTTGAATTTTCTCTGCTTATTTTACTGAAGATTAATATTCTACAAATGTATTAGGCTAAATAATTATTCACAAAACAAAATTCCAAAGATGTCTCGTCTTTTTCTAATAACGCCTCAGTTTTTCGATAACTTATTCATGTCACCTATTGACAAAACGTATATGCCAGTAATCCAGGAGAGTAGAGCTATGCATTGGCATTGAAATCAACTTGATATCCCCACTACAACCCCCGGGAGAGACCTGCAAAAAGAATCTTTGAATCTTTGCAAAGACCTGCAAAGATTCATTTCGGATTTCGTCTTTTTCTAAAAACTCCTCTCGGTTTTTCGATAACTTATTCATGTCACCTATAGACAAGTCTTATATGCCAGTAATCTAGGAGACCAGACCTATGCATTGGCGTTGAAATCATAGCCCCACTATAACCCCCTGGAGAGACCTGCAAAGATGTGCCATTCATATAGCCTATTCTCTGCTTATTTTACTGAAGATTAAGATTCTACAAATGTATTAGGCTAAATAATTATTCACAAAACGAAATACCAAAAATATTGTTGACCACTCACCAATTACCAATTCAACAAAGGTATTACAGGTTCCTGTTTTTATTTTAAGAGAGAAAGAGAAACTAAATCTCAGACACATCCTAACGTCTCTCTTTGAATTTTCTCTGCATATTTTACTGAAGATTAAGATTCTACAAATGCATTAGGCTACATAATTATTCACAGAACAAAATGCCAAAGATGTTCTTTTTTAGACTATTCTATATAGTTTGATGACGACCCAGTAGATGAACTAATGTTTTGGCTCGATGGTAATGCTGCGGAGGAGAATGTCCATGCTAATAGGAATGATTGGTATGCTAATGATGCCAAACGTTGTTTGGCTCTGACGGATACTGGGGATCTGAAACGCCTGGCGGTTCTCGTGTTAAGAAGAGTATATAAGCAAAAATATAGCTAGACAGGGAATAATAATAAAATAAAGCAACAATATACATAACACTGTACACCAGCAGGAGTTTAAAAGGAGCATTGATATGGCAGCAATCTGGGTAGTATTATTGAACATTTCGATATGGCAAGTATGGCAGTAATATACATAACAGTGTGAACAATCAGCAACAGGGACTTATTGAATATTATAGATACATATGAGTGCAATAAGCTTATGAATGGTGGCATAGCACACTACAGCTACATAGTGAGAATTAAGAAGAAAAATGTACACACAGCAAAAATATAGCGAGATAATAAAGCAGTAATATACATAACTGCATAGCTGCAGTTTAAAAAGAGTACTGTGAACAAGCATCGATATTGGTAGTAGTATTCGTAGCATTCCCAGCTCAGTGATGGTCAACTCTCGAACTGATGGTTATGAAACGTTTATTTGCTTCACCATTCCATATGCACACCGTAAGAGCTGATGGAGTAGAAAGAAGAGGCTCTTCCAATTTGAAATAAAATTACACCATTTCCTTTTAAAGCACAATAACTAAATGAGAGCAAACAGGTTTCTAATGTGGCAGGAGATTAGCCTTCACAAACGATTTGCTATAGGTGACGTTACATTGCTAGCAAACTCACATACAGTAATTCAATATGTTTTGAGTAAATTCAGAGCATTAAAATAAATCAATGTTTTAAGTAATTACATTACCTTGTTCGCTTTCAAGCTAAGTGCAATGTTTCCCGTAATTTTCTTTTGCCAAAACACCTTCTCTTCACTTAACCTTTTCCTATCCTTTCACCTGCTTGCGCACACTTAACTATATATAACTGCGCCAAATTCAGTAGGCCACGTGGCTGCTTTCAAAATAAGTCACAATGAAATGTCAAAAAAACATGACCAAAAAGCTTATAGAAAATAAAGGCACAACTATAAAACATTTCTGACACTTTTTAAGGGTCCTTTACTATCCCACCAAATCATGAGTCCATAAAACAATTAGAAAGGTGTCATCTAGCCTGTCAAAAAAGAGACAGAGTGTGAAGCTAAGGATTTCTCTTACAGTCCTGATCTGTCGTTCCCAGACACTGCCTACATGACTTGAATAGGGTTCATTCATGGTGAAGTCACATTGTTTCTCAATGAGAAAGGTAGACAGCCTGTCCACGTCAACTTCTTTTAGAGCTTCCTTCAATTCATTTTTGGCTCCCATAAAGTTGCTCCCTTGGTCTGATTTAATCTGATGAACTGCAACACGTATGACAATTAAGCAGCGCAAACCATTAATGAAGGCATCTGTTGACATGTTGGCCAACATTTCAGTATGGATTGCGTGAGAGCAAAAACCGGCGAAAAGACCTTTTGTGCACTGTACGACCTTGCTTAGTGAGGAAAGGACCAAAACAGTCCATACCGCAGTAGGTAAAGGGTGGTGATGGATGCACACGCTCTGGAGGTAGATCTTTTGCCCTTCGGTGGGTCTTCTGAGCTTACTACAAGTCACACATTGGCAAACATATGATGCTATAGCATGATTTATCCCTAAGACCCCATAGCCATTTGACCTAATCTCATTAATAGTGAGACCTTTGCCCTGATGTTTGACCTTTTCATGAGAGTGGGCAATTATCATTTTTGTAATGTGGTGTTCTTTGGGGATGATTGCAGGATCCTTGACTGAGTTAGGCAGAGATGAGTCACAAAGTCTTCCTCCCACCTTGAGCACACCATCTTTGTCTAGAAAAGCATTGAGGCAGTATAACTCATTATGAACTGGTAGTTTCGTTCCTTTACCTAGTACCTTCAACTCATCTTGATATTCCTGGCCCTGCAGATCTTTGCAGCATGCAACAGCCTTAGTAGCTTGAGACCAAGATGTGAGTTTAGAGAGGCAATCCTCAAGGCTTACTTGCTCTGTATTTGTCGTGGTTAGCACTCAAGCTTCTCTAACTTCTGGATCTCCTATTGACACCTCTGGAACAACATTTTCTGGAAGAAATATTTCCTCATTCCATAGGAACTTAGGTCCTGAAAACCAATCAGATGATAGCAGTTCATCGGCTGTTAGGCCTCTGGAAGCATGATGTGCTGGGTTTTCATCAGTCAGGATGTATATCCTGACTGATGATGTATATCCTGATATTCCACCAGGTTTAGTGTTTAGTATTACCCAACTTTTTCCAGTCTTTTGTTTCCTCGGTCCCAACTTTTTTGAAATGTTTTTCTGGCATAATATTATAAAATGTCTCAGTTTCAACATTTTCTATTGAATATAGGGTTTAAATGATTCGCACACCATTGCATTCTGTTTTTATTTACATTTTACGCAGTGTCCCAACTTTTTTGTAAACGGGGTTGTAAATGACAACGACACCCACTCTTTCACGTGTTATGTAGTATAGCACTCCTGTTGTATCGGTAGTTTTTCAAAACATATCGGTTAACGAAATTTTATTTGAACAATAACAAATACTATTCGGATAATAAAATCATGTCCAATGCCCATCCCTACCAAGTACTTGGACAAAGCAAATATATTTATGTATTTGAGCAGTATGCTGGATACGGCTATGATCCGATTATTTAATGTCCTTATCCGTTATTGGATTAAATTACAGAAAACCATAAATTCTCCGTCACTCACACTGCACAGAATGCTAAGCGCTCAATTGGATTATTCATTAAAGACACAGGTGGGAGTGCTATTTGAGCCTGCTGCTATGATTGGGTTCTCTAGAGAAGCTCTCCAACACCCCCCACACACACAAATGCACCTGCATTCACTTCTCTCAGTGCTAAACTGAATCCATTTCTTCTCCAAACAGTGGCGATTCTATGGGGTGGCAGAAGGGTGGCAAGAAATTCAAGGGTGGCATATAATTCTATTTTTGGTTATGTCCACTTTGTACAAATCCAGCTACTGAAAGCGGACAGTGTAGTCTCGCTAATAAATATCATGCATGTTCTACATTTTGATGTTTCTATGTTCAAAGTTTGGTATGAGTCTGAGTGTGCAAAATCTCAATGGGTGTTGGGAGTTCCCTAAGTATTATATATACAAGGGAAAATATGTGGTATTTTAATTTGAGACATTGTTTATATTATTCTGCCAAGTGCAGAAGCATACATCAATTCATCCTGAAAATGAATGCCTTATATTGCCTGAAATAAACAAACACTGAATATAGGCTACTGAGGTTATATAGTAGAAATGTAATATACTAACAAAATTTTAATTACAACTGTTAATCACATATGACCACATATCACATTTTGTTGATTTTGTAGAGATTTTCAGAGATGTCTAATTTAGAATTACTGTACCAAGACGGCACCACAGACGGCCACCTCAGTTAGCTGGTGCAGCGCATCATCCACTCTGCAGAGAGGGTGATTGGCTACAATCTGCTGTCTCTACACGATCTACACACCTCCAGGATGTGGAGGTGTGTGGCAATGATTAGGGCTGATCCTTCTAACCCTGGAAATGGACTATTCAGAGCTCTCCCCTCTGGCAGAAGGTTGAGATCTATCAGGACCAAAACCTCTTGCCACAAGAGGAACCAAATTTATGATAGCCCGCTCCCCACATACTCACACAACCCTCAACCGGACAATTCTATAACACTTTCCCACATTCACACACAACCCTGAACTGGACAAATCTATAACCCCTCCCCCCACACACACACAACCCTGAAATTAACAATTACATGTTGTTCAATTACAGGGGCATGTAATTAACAATTACATGCCCCTTTGCTAGCTAGCTATCAGGACAAGCATTACATGGCATGATGGCTAGGATGACCAGACATCGCCGTTTTCCGGGGACAGTCCGTTTTTGGTGGCATGTCCCCGGCTGGAGTTGTCCCCGGAAATGTCCCTGTTTTTAACTGTGTGTTAAAAAGAGACTGCAAAGTGAAATAAGTTTTTTTACGTGGCAAAAAAGACCGGGCAGCAGAGCCTACCGGTCTCAATCGCGCTGTGCTTGTTTTTGACCAACAGAGGGGGCTGCTCGCTATAGTAGCTTCATTCACTCTTCTGCTAATTACTTGCTCACGCTAGTTTTTGAGAAAACTGGTGTGGGAAACTCATCCAGAAGCTAACAAGTGTCAAGTGAATCCATAACATCACCACAAACGTCTTTTCGAGACCGATTTCAATCATTTTAAATACTAGCTAGTGATGTTACAATGTCACCAGGTATTATTATTAAACAGATAGATGATCTGCTCTATAAGGTTTAAAATTGGTTATTCTAGCTAACGTTAGCTATGCAGAGGTTAGCTAGCTACTGTCTAGGTTAAAAAAAGTTCACATATTACACATACACGGGCTATTTTGAAAATATGATCATATTAAATGAATGCACAATTAATTATGAGAATATTTATTTGTAGATTACAATTTTAATGATTTGACAAGTATTTTAATGATTTGACGTAAGTATTGCGAAAATATACTTAGAAATCTTCATGGATAACATGAGCATAATATTTTCTGTTAGAGAGTGGAGAGGAAGGAGAGGAGGAAGTCTAGATAGGAAGACTGAAGGAGATTGAGGAGGAAAGGTAAAGATATGATTACAGAGCCTGCCAATTTATTATTACAAACAATGTTTTCTGGATAAAATACAAAAATGAGGCAAGCAATGGGAATCTGTTAACCAAAGTATTTTATCTAATAGTGTACTATTTATTATTAAAGATTGGAAAGGAAGGTGCCTGTTAGACTAAATACAAGAGACCGGAATTGTCCCCCTTTTTAATTTAATAGATAATAACATCAGATACTTTAATGATATATTGACCGACAAACTGGAAATGTCCCCGGTTTTCATTTCAGGCATCTGGTCACCTTAATGATGGCAGATAGCTACAAGCTACTTCATCTGCAAATTTGCTAGCTAGCTAACTTTACCAATAATATTGACGATTGCATGACATTAGCTAGCAGATGATATCAGACATATCTTAACTATATTAAATGGCTGCTGCTAATGCAAGACTATACATTCCTGAGTGGAGTGGCAACACATTTTTTTAGGGTAGCAGCTGCCACCTTGCCACCTCGGTGGTTTCGTACTGGCATGAATATAAAAATAACATTCCTAGTGATCATAAAGGTTTCTGAACCATCGATAATCATACTCTTGATCAAACTGAATATCATTTGAATTAAATAAATTTGAATTAGGATGACCACATATGAGACATTACATTAACAGTTTGAACCTATAATCCTCAATCCAATTTCAGCCTTTGCCTCGGCCCCTTCATATAAAACAAATATATTCAGGTGAAAAGTTGTGTATTTGTGTCTGGGGGTTATTTTATATTCATTTTTGGGGTGGCAGACTCTGGAGACAATTGAAATTACACTACCTAATCGAGCTAGATTTTCGTAGCCAGTACGAAAATATTGTACTGGCATTTGTTTCTGAAGGTATTTTCGTTCTTTAAATTTTGGAGAATGTTTTTGTCTGCCTCTCAATACCTTTACTAGGGAACTGACAGGAAAAGACACACATTGAACCACCACATTAATAGCACTAGTTTTAACCACCCTGACTTTCATGGCTCTAGCCCTGGATGCTTTTTGGTTAGCCCTGAATGTTTTGTGAACTGACAGTAACGCAGTTGGGATAGTTTGCAACAAGAGCCGACAAGTGCTTTGTTTTCATGGCGCTCACATTGTTAAAATTGTGCATGTTTGTATGACATTCAAATATTTTCTGAACAACAGATTTTTAGAAGATAACATAAGAAATGTAAGTAAATATCAAAATATTGTGGCATAGGCTGACTGTTAGAAAAGAAATGTTTTGTGCCTCTCGAAAGATAAACAGCTACTCTGTGCTAACTAAAAGCAGCCGGCATCCATGGATTCATTAGCATGTTTTGTTAATATTAGGGTTATAAAAATAAGCCATGTCCATTGGGTATCAGGATCGTTTTTAAACTATCAACATGTTTTGAGTGAGTAAAGGACCATGAGAATTGCAATAATCGAGCTGAATGATGCAGCAAAAAGTATTATAATTTTAAACGCACTTACTGGTTTTCATAATACAAAAATATCTGATTACAAATATTGCTTGTGACAAACCGATACGATTATGGAAATGAGTTAGATGAGATCGGCCTGCCCTAGTTTGAGCCCTGAATACTGTTCTGCCGAAAACTGGAATACAGAGGTTTCTTTGTGTCCTTTTACAGCTCAGTAACACCAAAAGTGCATATTTTTAGCTGAAACACCTGTCAATGTACCCAAACGTAGGGAGACTCTAAAAGCTGCCTTAAATTGCATACATCAATTAACTTTCTTTTTATTAGTGAACATAACTGGTAATAAATTGTTGAGGAAGGAAACGCTGGCCTGTGCTCATGTTTCTATCAGGTACACTGAAAAATGTAGCCTATTCTTGTTCAGTAAGCAACTGTCTTTTGTCAACAACTGTGTGAGCAAATCCGGCCTGGGATGGGTATGATATTAGAGGACGATTATCCAAATACGAGTCATTAATTTACATTGTATTGTTGGTTTATCATATTTGATTTGGCTGGATATTGTTTTTAGCAATAAAAAAAATGCCTTCCCACACACTCATTGGCTACTCACCAAAGTGGCTAGTAAGGTTGAACTTGTTGGTTTTTTCCTGTAATAGCTAACTTTACCATTTTTTGGCAGGTTTCATTGTATTTCTTACTCAGGGATGTAATTTTGACTAAAATGTAAGGGCATTTTGTTGCCTAAAATTGCTCATTGAAGATAAAAAGAAAGATATCCTTCAGGATATTTTAGTCGAAATGACTAAATAATTAACACTGGGAGGGCAGAGCGGTCAATTGATATACCAGGCTCATTTTATTTTCACTCAAATAAAAAGGTCTGCCAAGATAAAATTATGATTAAAAGCATTACTTATCCGATTCTTCTGCATTAATAAGACAAAAACAGATAGGGACAAAGAAGAATCTGTACGGTAGTTTGTTGAAACAGCGGGCTGTTGTACATCTATGTTTAATTTATTTTAGTTGTAGTTTGTGTGTTTCTATGTTCTGTTTCAATCCCCTTTGTTAATTGATTTCACCTGCCCCTCGTTTGCCCCTCGTAACCCCTCTATTTAGTTTCCCAAGTTCCCTGTGTTTAGTGTTGATCATTGTTTTATGTGATGTTGCTTTTGAGCCTGTGGGTATTTGAGAATCTTTTTTAAGCCTGTTTTTTTTTATCCTTGTTCCACCACTTCTGCGCCCCGGTCCTGCCTTACCGCAACGATACATGTGTTTACAGTATAACTGCTAGCAGAGTCAGAGATAGAAGTGACTTTATTAAGCTTTAATTTTTTATATTTTTTACATACCTCCCTTATTTATCTTTCTCAAATATTGTCATATGCAATTGTGCCTACAGCCCTGCCTCATCATAACTCCCAACGGATTCCTGAGTTGAAGATGACAGTAAGCTTTACCAGTAGACCAAGCCTGAACCAGGAAGTCTGGTGTGTCAACGTGTGTGAGATCTAAGAGCGTTTACAAATATTGTCACATCTACACTCATTCTAATAATTTACTTCAATGTCTTGATCAGAAATTAAACTATTTGACCATGTTTCCGAGAGAACCAGTATGTCCATTTAGGTGCATTAGACCAAATCAACAAGATTTAAAGTTTATAGAGGGGGTATTGCAGTCATTCCTACAACAATTACCTGAGTCATTTGCGGCTATTTATTAACAAAGCTAGTTGCTCTTTGACACCATTTTGTCAACCAACAATGCATTGATCGAATATCGCAATGTCAAAAAAGTACCATCCTTAAGATGAAATCCCTCTGGCCGGAATCAGGCAAGTCATTATATTCTCTTCCTCCTAAGGCCCCACTACAGTTAAGTTATGTTTAGAGCTTGAGTCAAAGTCACGGTGAGGTCATGACCTCAGGGCAGTGAGAGGTTGCCCTGCTGGTCGCCCGTCTACATTTCCCCTTATGTAGGTTATTACGCAGGAATGCTGGGGCCATAGGAAGATCGTGTTACTGCCGAGTGCTCGTTCATCAGGGCTATGAGGAGAGCCACATGATAAACATCAGCAGACGCCATTCGTCAACCACAGTACCAGGCTGATAAAGTCCTTGGAAGAACTGGGAAAGCCCACAGCCACCACATTCAACTATGGGAGATGAGGACACTGGATACCCGACAGAGAGGCTGTCTGACCGACGACTTTTATGCACAAATCAGTCCAGTCATCCCAGTGCTGAGCTGATTCAAGTGCCTGAAGCAGATTTATAGATTAAGAGTACAGCTTCACCGTGACCACCGATGCCTCCCTACTTGTCAGAGTCTTTTAGGATCGGAAACTGTTTTGACCGAAATGTTGTTATGGCAATTTTCGTTTACTATCTTAAAATAGTGCTTTAGTTGCCCAAGGCCAGACTGTCTTTCTCAGATTTCGACAGGCCCTTTGTATAAATGAGTTATAAATGTTATCTGAGCGACATGCAGAAAACTGCCTTTTATGATCAATAAAAGGGGTCCCTTTGTATCCGTTAAAAGCTTAATTCAGTAACTGTGGTGTTATCTTTGGCTACCTTAAGCACATTCAAATTGTTTCTTCCTCGCATACATATAAAACTAATTCCAAAAGGCTATTTTTGTCCATTAACCAATTTTATCCTTCACTTAGATTTACACCCTTATATGAATATGAAGAACCAAAACAATAGAAACCTTTCAGCGTCCTGGGATATAGAACAAACATCCGGATAGGCATTCTGCCTATGGGGCAGATCCAGACATCTTCCTTAGAGGAGAATGGGGAGATTTATACACTGTTTACTTTTCTGGCTCTCTGCCCACCTCTGAATGGCATCAGGAGCTCAGATTGAGGAGAAAAGATAAAGCAAAGGGGGGTGTATCTACAGCTATAATCAGACATGAGTGTCAAAGGAGAGAAAGAAATACAGATAGAGAGCAAAAGCCAGAGCTAGTGAGGGGGCCAATGGGGGTGTGATTATCAACTAACCAATGGAAGCTGGGGGGTGTAACATTGGGGCCAGGGTGCAGGGCTAACACAAGCACCAAGCGTCCCCCTGGAAAGCCCCCCCCCCCCCCAAATTGGCAACACATGCTCATCCTGCGCATGGGTTAGTGTTAGGGGAAAGACATGGAGCTCATAAATGCTAAAAGCTCTATCCACAATGTGACCTCAGACATGCAACCGAGGTCAATGGCCTAATGCAAACACACACACACACAACCGGCAAACACACACCTGTTTCTGCTCTTGTCAACAGTCCCCACTTAGGACTGTATCCAGACACTGCAGTATAGGATGCCTGCCCTGAAAGTTACGTGAATTTAAACCCCTAGCCATGCCAGTACGTGCCTTGCGCTTGGGATTTCTTCCCAATATTGCATGCGTGGGTGTGTGTCCGTACATGCATGCTAATGCAACATGTACTGGGCTAAAGAACAATTTCTATACATATCTGCTATTAACACATATGAGAGAGGGTCGGCTATAGGGGTGCATGTGTAGAGTGGTCCAGGTTAATCTCCAGCTGGCAGGCCTCATTACTTGTGGTGCCTGGTGAGGAGCTGCGCTCTTAGCACTCTGGGTGTGGTGGCTGGGAAAGAGCTAGGGTTTCAGCCATGATGCGCTTCTCAGCTGTTAACGGTTCTCAAGCACATACACCCAGACTGCTATAATCAAACATACACAAACCAGCTCTTTCAACAATGTGCCCGCTTACGTACGATACTCCCACTCCTGCACAAGTTTGTAACATCATACAGCCACACCCGTGTCCACAAACAAAAAAATTGAAAGCACAAAGAAACTGAAATGGAAAAAAACAGCCAAGACTATTTATGTCTGTGTGTCTTACAAAAGGGTGACAGAAAGAAAATAGGTAATACAATTCTTTCACCCAGTGTTGTTTTCTAGGCGGAAGACATTCGAAGCCCGTCTTCTCTCCTCCCTCTTTCTTATCAGCCTCCCTTTTTCTGGCTCAGCCAGCCAGTTCATGTCAGTTTGGGAGAAGACCGTTTTTCGAGCGCAAGTGCAGAGATTGCCACGATGGCACCATTTGTTGGGAGCATCCGACAAAACGGAGTGTCTGTGGGTTGAGGGAGTTGTGATGTAGCAGCGGATGGTTCATGAGACACGTCGGCCTGTCACCGAACACCCACAAGCACACACAGACACACATACATACACACAGGGTTTGATGCAATTAGAGAGCTATGAGCTTAAAATGAACTCTGACAATGTTGGCAGTGAAAAAGTCATGCCTTTCATCTACTCCCTACAATTTGAGCGATGCATTTAAGGGAGCGCTTTCTTGTTTGAGTTCGTGATAGCCTCTGTGACATGAACCGTAATTGTGGAAGGAGGTGGATCACGGAGAGGATGATGAGACAAAGTGAGGGAATCTATCTGAAAAGGTAAAAGGAAGCCCTTTTTAAGTGACAGCGTGACCTCATGGTTAGAGTGTGAGACATAACAGCAGAATAGGATGTATGCATTGCGATGTGTACTTTACATAGGGAACACAAACGCTACTGGAGTTGTTCCTCAGTTTGTACATGGTGAAAGGTCTTTTTAAAATATGAACTGCTTAGGCTGGCTAATGGAGAATGTATTACTGGAAACATTTCAGAATGAACAGTATCAGAATTTTGTATCTTTCAAGGATTTTTATGTAGTTTTACAAGATATGGTGGCCATTTTAAGGTATTTTAGATCACGTGTCTGCAATGTTAACTGGACTTTTGTGTTGTTATATCATGTAAAGTACATGGAATTTTAAATGAAAGAGGCAAGGGAGACTGATACCGATGCATGTGGATGGTATTTAATAACACAACACAGTAGGGAGTACACAACGGACAAACAGACTTGACAGGATACAACTAGGTTTAGTTTAATTGCTCAACAACAGAAGAATTGTGTAGCAATTCTGTAAAATCCGACAATGGACTCAACACTGTGGGACATATACAGTGAGGGAAAAAAGTATTTGAACCCCTGCTGATTTTGTACGAGGGAGGAGCACTCCCTCTTAAAGGGATTGCTCCTATTCTCAGCTTGTTACCTGTATGAAAGAAGCAATCTCAGCTTGTTACCTGTCCACAGAAGCAATCAATCAATCAGATTACAAACTCTCCACCATGGCCAAGACCAAAGAGCTGTCCAAGGATGTCAGGGACAAGATTGTAGACTTACATAAGGCTGGAATGGGCTACAAGACCATCGCCAAGCAGCTTGGTCAGAAGGTGAGAACAGGTGGTGCGATTATTCGCAAATGGAAGAAACACAAAAGAACTCTCAATCTCCCTCGGTCTGGGGCTCCATGCAAGATCTCACCTCGTGGAGTTGCAATGATCATGAGAACGGTGAGGAATCAGCCCAGAACTACACGGGAGGATCTTGTCAATTATCTCAAGGCAGCTGGGACCATAGTCACCAAGAAAACAATTGGTAACACACTGCGCCGTGAAGGACTGAAATCCTGCGGTGCCCGCAAGGTCCCCCTGCTCAAGAAAGCACATACAGCCCCGTCTGAAGTTTGCCAATGAACATCCGAATGATTCAGAGGAGAACTGGGTGAAATGTTTGTGGTCAGATGAGACCAAAATCGAGCTCTTTGGCATCAACTCAACTCGCCGTGTTTGGAGGAGGAGGAATGCTGCCTATGACCCCAAGAACACCATCCCCACCGTCAAACATGGAGGTGGAAACATTATGCTTTGGGGGTGTTTTTCTACTAAGGGGACAGGACAAGTTCACCGCATCAAAGGGACAATGGACAGGGCCATGTACCGTCAAATCTTGGGTGAGAACCTCCTTCCCTCTGCCAGGGCATTGAAAATGGGTCGTGGATGGGTATTCCAGCATGACAATGACCCAAAACACACGGCAACAAAGGAGTGGCTCAAGAAGAAGCACATTAAGGTCCTGGATTGGCCTAGCCAGTCTCCAGACCTTAATCTCATAGAAACTCTGTGGAGGAAGCTGAAGGTTCGAGTTGCCAAACATCAGCCTCGAAACCTTAATGACTTGGAGAAGATCTGCAAAGAGGAGTGGGACAAAATCCCTCCTGAGATTTGCGCAAACCTGGTGGCCACCTACAAGAAACGTCTGACCTCTGTGATTGCCAACAAGGGTTTTGCCACCAAGTACTAAGTCATGTTTTGCAGAGGGGTCGAATACTTATTTCACTCATTAAAATGCAAATCAATTTATAACATTTTTGACACTTGCGTTTTTCTGGATTTTTTTGTTGTTATTCTGTCTCTCACTGTTCAAATAAACCTACCATTAAAATTATAGACTATAGACTGATCATTTCTTTGTCAGTGGGCAAATGTACAAATCAGCAGGGGATCAAAAACTTTTTTCCCTCACTGTATAGGGTAGGTGTTCACCGGTTCCTCATTGCTGTTCATAATTGCAATGAGGAACAGGTGCAGGTGACTGGATGAGTGCGTTTGGTCGATGGCAGCTGGTGACATGGAGAAAGCCGGTGACATGGAGCGCCTGTGCAGGACAGATGGAGAGGCAGCCGTGACAGAAATAATCAAATCAGAGGATTTTCTAATACAAAACACAATGGCGTAGCTGCAAAATATTATCCTAAATATATAGCAACTTAGAATAACATTTGTTATTTAATTAGAGTTTCAGCATGAAATATTCCTTTTATTTTTTTACATCTACACACTACATTTTGCTGATTATGTGAATTTGTTGATGTGTGAATGTCAATGTTTTGGTGCACAAAAAAGAAAAAGTCAATGTGAATGTCAATGTTTTGGTGTCATTTTAGTTGCATTGGGGAAAAAGCAGATACTGTATATTTCCAAACTTACGATTGCATTGACTTTTAGATGGTAGCTGTTCAACTTATACTACTGATCCTTAAAGTATATTTTACTGATGGCATCTATTATCATGTTTGCTGATCTTAGTGAAAACACATTGACCAGGTGTTCCCTGTTGATAATAACATACAGGCATGACTAATTCATTTTTGGATTTAGGGGTTTCAGTGTCCAGGTGTAGGCCCACATTTACACCTACCTAACGACATTCTGCTCGCTCGCAAAACCAAAACACAAAACCAAAACATCAGCTTTGGTAATATTGGCGCCAAGCTCCAGAGTTTGAGGCGTCTGAATAAATTAGAGATGGCCATTTGCTCTCTTACTATCACCAATTGAAGGAGAAAGACGTAGGGAGAATGTGAGGAAGAAAGGAGATGTCACGAAATGTCTTAAGGGCCTGCGCGTTCGGCACACGCCCCGTCCTCAGATCGTTGCGGAGTGAATAGTCCCTGTTAGATCCAGATAAATGTCGTCCCAATTTACTTGACAGCACGTTGATTGTGTCACCAGCCTCTTTAAGCTCACTCTTTCATCCAGGCGATCCATCCAATCCACACAAGAGGCCTTGTTCGAAGAGGCCCTCTCAATACTATAAGTGAGCGAGATCAGAGTGACTCATGCTGTAGGTGAACGGAGAAGAGGGGGGGGGGGCAGGACGGTGGGTACGGTACAGCTTGCATCATTCAAGGCTGCACCAACAGAGCAGTGTAGGCCTCTTGCAGGCCTCCGCCCTTGGCCGCCCTATATAGACAGGACAAAAGGACGTTAGACGCTATGTATCATGTTAAGTACCTTGAGAATGTCATGACCTTTGAGTAGGAGATATGGAGGAGTTTTCCTATGAGATTGAATTACGAGAAGTGTGTCATATTTAAAAGCTTTATGTTACATTAGGACACGTGGAGACTTGTATAATGACTAATTTGCAGTACGGAAAGCATTTAAATGACTCCTCACGTTATATTTGTTATATTTATGTTCACATGCTGTAAGGTATGGATTATAGTTTTTTGGGTGAAGGGAAAGTTGAGCACACGAGAGAGAGGATGTTTTTGGATAGGAATCCATGCCATTGTCATACATATCTTGTGCAGAATCCCAACCTTCAACCCCAAGCAAATTGTTAGTAATAAAAGCAAAACCTCAAGCCAGAATGGAACTCTCTCTCTTTCATGTAAGCACAAGAAAATATTTTACTCACCAAACATAGTGCGTACTGTATCAAAGATCACCTTTTTTGGCTATCATGGCATCACATGCTATTCTGAACTATTCCCGGTTTATAAAGTTAGCCTTCATGTCATTAAGCCCTTAGTGAGTCAAGACTGTTATCCTGTGTGCCGCTCTGTTGACCCGCATGCACATAGCTCTGACTGTTCTCACAGTCATTTAATAGTGCAGGTCACTCACACAACAGCGCCCACAGTAATGAACTCTGAAGAGGTAACAATGCTAACAGGCAAAATGATCCTCATGTGCTTTGTTAGCTAATTTAGGGAAATGAAATCAATCTCAGTTCTGTTCGCTTAGCAATCTGCCTATGTTCCACTGTATCTATCACAACCGGGTTTTATTAAAAAAAACAAGGTGAAACAAATGGATTTATTCTGATATTTATGAACAAGATGACTAAAGGGTCAAATAGATGAAGTAGATGTGCTTTATATCCTTTGTTTAGGATTAAAGGGTTTTCCTGTAGGTTGAGGGATTACTGTACTATAGGTTTTCCACAGTTTTGTATGATTGCCGGGAAAACAAGATTAATTATTTAATTAATAAAGGATTCAGCTCATTACCATGGTGAC
Organism: Esox masquinongy; assembly: GCA_016801175.1. Taxonomy (NCBI): domain Eukaryota; kingdom Metazoa; phylum Chordata; class Actinopteri; order Esociformes; family Esocidae; genus Esox; species Esox masquinongy. Next base: position 21,648 of record JACXGI010004410.1, on the reverse strand, counting down.
ACTGATGCATATAATCCAGCATTCCGCTAATTAAGTCATCATTATTTTGATTGCTTGTTTTTAATTACTGACAAGATGCCACAGCCACAATAGCGATACAGACTCAATACATGCAATACAAAAGAGTACTGCACAACAATGCACATTCAATATCCAAGTCAACATCCAAGTCAACATGATAAACCACATGGAATATACTATTAAAGGGAAAACAGGGGTTAACAAAACTGCATGTTAGGCCAAAGCTAACTCTCGCACTGTCAACACGTGTTTCCAGTGCTTAATTTGTGCCGAATCTAGATCCAGGACTTGGCGACTCTTATACGCTACCTATTGGGGCATGCACATAATTTGACAGATCAGGTTTTCTGTCTGAATAAGTATAAAACATAAGACAAAAACAAATAAAATAAATCTAATGTAAAAAACAACACTGCCTTCTTTCCCGTAATCACGTACGCTGCTACAGGGCCGTCAAAAGGGCATGGGTTTACCAGCTGTGGTGGAGTTTTAATAGTGAGCTAATGTTAAAAATAATTTCTAAAAGACAATCAGATTTGTTTTCATTTTTCAAACCAGCGGGTCATTTTCTACTGATTTATCAGCGCATGCTTTTTCTCAGTTATTTCATCACTGCGCTCCTGTTATATCTCGTTCGATCCGACACCTCATTCCTTCCAAAGATTTACAGGATCTGCATTCACTTTGTAATCCAGGACCTCTAAATGTACAAATCAAGCACTGTGTGTTTCCCATTGTGGAGAACAGTTTTATGGAGGAAATGAAATAGGAGCAAATTAGATAATTAGGTATTATGGAGATAGTGGAGTAAGGAACTGACAGATGGAGAGGCGGAAGGAAGAAACGGCACAAACAAACAGAAAGAGAGATAGGAAGAGAGAGAATGAGAGGAACAGACAGAGGGAATATGAGAGATGTTTGTGGTGGTTGAAAGAGAGGCCTGAGGTGGCTTGCCAGGTCTGGAGATGAAGCCCTCATGGCCCATGGAGTGAGCTAGTCAGAGCGGGTAGTGTTCATTGCAGCTCTTGAATGTCCCCCATTGTCGCGGTGCCCTGTCTTCACACAGATGTGCTTCAACAAGAGGGTAGGACAACAGGGGAGGAAGGAAAGTCACGCTCCACAACGCTATCTGGTGATCTTCACCCGCAGCTGCTGCTCCCAACCAAGATCCCCCTATACAACCTCCCTCATCTCACCGTCCAACCCGCATACAGTCCAAGGAGTGATTTGTCATGTATGTCACTTAGCCTTGATGTGGTTGGACAAGGAGCGAACAAAGCACGTTTCACACATTTATTGCGGATGTGAAAATGTATGCACTACCTTTATCCCATTGCTCAAATTACCAGCACTGCTGATCAGTTACCGACCCCCCCCCAAAGATGCCCCTAATCTTTGACCCCTGTCCTATGTGCAACATACAGAGAAGTGATAAGGGGGGTGAACAACCTTCAGCCTCAGATTTTAACATCTATCGATAAAATGAGGCTAAAAACAGGCTGGTGGTTACAGTTGCTATGGACTGATGGACCGAACAGGAGACAGACATTGGATATGTCCCTAATGGCACCCTATTGCCCATTGAGTTGCCATAGGGCTCTGGTCTAAAGTAGTGGACTTTGTATGGAATAGTGTGCCATTCACTGCACAGCAATTATGGCATCAAAACGAGAAGGCCATGACATCCTGGTCACTGCTCTTCTCTGACTGGAACTCTGTGACCGTGTCAATGACATGTTTTTCTCTCGGTCATGAGCTGCTCTGAAACAACAAGCTTATGTAAAACAAGCCTTTATCGGCCTTATGGATAAGGCAATTCTAAAATATTTCACTAAACAATTTGACCAAACAAGTCACATAGGTTCTCTTTCAGCTCCCTTTCATTCAGTCACTCAATAAAATAATGGCCAATAAGGTGTAGTGGGAAGCCTTCCAGGTAATACAATCTTCACTCAATATCAACCACATTAATTCTGGTCAGCTCTTACCGTGGCATGAAATGCGTGGGGGCATTAAGGTGTTGTAACTTGTTCACTCCTTCAGGGAACCAGTGTTATATTTTGTAACCTAAAACTCATTCGGTCTGTCACTACGACACACTATTGGGAAATGTAATCGCGCCTCTAAGATGGAGACGTGGAACACTGAATGTGTCAGTCTACCCAAAAGAAGCGTCAGGACACACCAGCAGTCCCTTAGGCCAATGTGAAATATGGGGGCTGTTAGGGCTGTAGCAGCACACTACCCTTCTACCCGAGTGGCACACAACCGAGACGTCAGGTGGAGGCAAGCCTAAAAGGCCTTCACCGTCTCTCTGTCCCTAAATAAGCTTGTCAGATGCGAAATGCACTCCTCAAAATGGTTAGGTGTGTTCCTGAATAAAAGTTGCACTTCAGGCAAACTAGTGAAAAACATCAGTTGTAGACCATCTCCAAAAGCTCTATGTGAGAGCCATCTGCTCCATTTGGGAGACTGAATGCATTGGCTTTGGTCAATGACAGGCATTCTACATTTAGCCCCACTCACATGTCAGAATCAAGATATCGAGGTGGTTTTTGATTTATCTGCAAGAAAAGGAGATAACACAAAAACGTTAGCAAAAAAACATCAAAATGATTTTTTAGTTCAGACAGGAAATGGTAAGTCTTGATTTAACCATTTATTAGAGAAAAAATGCACAACAATGCACTTGATGTATTGGCATTACATTCTGTTCCTATAGGGACTCACTGTCATCACATGATCTTATAGAAATACTATGAAATACTACTAATAACAACATTAACACTGTAAAATTATTAATAGCAATACCTATGGCAATGAGCAAGGTATGCAGTACCAATCCCCCCACCAAAGGAAACAGAACTAAACAGGTGGAGGCTGGGATGGTGGGTGGGTTTAGCATCCGCATTGTAAAACGACCATCAGAGCAGCAGGAGTGAGTACCCTGACCGACTTAAACGAACTGTGCTTAATTTTTTCTCAAAAGAGGAATAAACAAAATTTAAAATAATTTTCATCCTTATGCCTTTTCCATTTTAGCAGGGAAAGGAATTATCCACACATAAACAGACTAACACAGACCGCTGTTGCCTACCTGAACTGTGCTCGTTTTCCGAAATCCTAAGTGAGGACGGATAAGCGAATATGGCCAATTTCTCCAAACTGAAAAAAACAGAAAATAGATAATAAGCCGTGAAATGATGATCCGTTTTTCTGTTTACGGTAGTATAATCAATGACCATGGAGTATTCTCTGAAATCCAGAGAATTAGCATGAAGAGGACATAGTTGTGCTAACATCAGCTACAACCTGCCAATTGTCCAGGTAGATTACTTTGCAAGCTAGCACTTCTTAGAGACATAAGGGACAATCCAACTTTTAAAACAAATTATCCTGAATTGAGAGTCAAAGCAAATAGTTTACCAGAAAAGAGCCCATCATCAAGCGCCCAACAATCTTCCCATTTTAAATTGTCCCTACATTCCTTTTTGGACATGGCAGATGGATAATGCTATTTTCCTAGGAGGACATGAAGTACCTCTAGAAAAGTTTATACCTTGTTTTGCTAACTGTACCTTCTGACAGGAGGACAGCTAGCCTTCCAAAATGTCCCATGTGTCTGTCCCATGTGTCTAATATTTTTAAGGTAACGCAGGACAACACATTGAATCTAAGATAAAATAAAGGTAAGAGGTAACATTTTTATATTTTTGTTATTGTTACTTTGGGAGTGCTCTTCAACCATCACTCCCCCACTCCATTTAACTATAAAGACCAACCTTTGATACCCCACTCTTCAGGGTGAGTGTCATGTATGATCAACCTTGACAAGGCTAAACTGCTTTTCTTTAGCAGGAAGGCCTGTCTGCTGCAGGTCATGTCCATGGTTGACAAACCCAGAGTGACCCTGTCGTTCTCTGCTAACATCAAGACAGTGTCTTGCTCCTGCTGGTTCATGCTTTACAACATTCGTAGAGTACCACCTTACCTCTCTCAGGAAGCAGCACAGGTACCTGTCCAGACACTCGACATGTGCAACAAAACCACTGCAACTCATTCAGAATGAAGCGGCCTCCCCATGTTGTCCAACCTTTCCTAGTTCTCCTATGTTACCACGCTTCTTCACAGACTACACTCGTTTCCAGTTGAAGCTTGAAACCCCTTCAAGGCTATGGTTCTTGCCTACGGAGCAACAAGAGAAGCTTCTCCTTCCTACCTTCAGGCAATGCTCAAACTCTGCCTCCCAACCCGGTCTCCTTGTTCAGCCACCTCAAACTGTGATTGTTTCACCTAGCTTGTTTAAAATGTATGCACTGACCATAAGTAGCTCTGGATATGCTAAATTACTAAAATGTAAATGTAATGTAAATAATCAAAAGTTACAAATAGTTACACAAATATTACATAGGCCCCAAAATGGGCTATCCCCATAAAAAATGCCCAAATGTTGTCATCATTAAATCCTAGTCAAACTCAAATCCTTCTCTCGTAATTAACACTATAGTCATCCTATCCCTTGGATCAATAAACCTTCCTTTTACTCAGACCTCCCTGCCTCCAGCCATGAGCTTTGATTTTAAGGAGGTAAAGGAATCCTAATAATTATTTCTAAGACCTCCATTCTGTTGATGAAAAGTTTTAAAACCTTTCTATCTCTCACTGAGAGCAGGTGTTAACTTTTAAGGGCTATCTGAAACCATTAGAAAACTCTAGTTTATTTTAATAGACCAGAAACCTCTACTATAGAATTTTGAGTGCTAAACCCATCAAAGGTAAACCCTTAGAAACCGTTTAACATTATCCGGATGGAAGCCTACCGTATCAAAGCTTTAAAAAATGAATATAGGTACAAAATTGATTACTCTTCTTTATCTCATAAAAACCTAACTCTGCTAAATTAACCAAGGTCTTTTCACCCTTTCTTCATCCTAACAACACTCTGTGCTCCCTACGAAACCACAAGTGTCCTCTAGATAACAACAGCGTCTCGGTCTTTCCCCTTCAGGAGAGAAGAAAAAATCTCACACTATTAAGGTAACATAACAGAACCCATTCATTCTGTTGCATACGTACCCACTTACACTAGATGACACAACCACCCTTTCTCACACTGTCTACATTTTGATGAACTTTGTTAACAAGTTCTTGCTTGTCTGCACCAAACTTGAGACATGACCCATCTGTTGTTCTGAAATCACCCTTTGTTTACAAAATGTTCCCTCCAAATTAGGAGTGATGCTGCTATTAGTGGCCTTGGCCTTAACGGTGATCCTCCAGTGTTTTTTTTTTCCAAAAAGAGAATAACCAAGGTCTAGTACATTGTTGTCATATACGTGCGGCTTAATTGGAACTCAAATTACAAAATATCTGTCTGTCTCTGCAGAGCAAAATATGACAATTCTATGCAGTAATATTATTATAATAATAATATTAGTAATAATATTATAAGGTGCAATAATATCCAGTAATAATACTATAAGGTGCAGTGGTCTCTTAATTTTTTCCGGAGCTGTATCTAAGGAAAATACTATTATAATTGCATACACTAAAGTCCTTGTGCCCTTTTTACCACCCTGTTATACTCGTAGATGTTTCAATAATGCTATCTTTTTGAAAAACGTCTTTCAAATTGATCAACACCAGTGAGCTTGGAACAAAGGCGTTATATACTTTTAAGTTATCCATGGGCCTTTCACCATATTCCACAGACCATGAGAATTAATATGTGGCGCTACTTAATGTTTTTGTTCTTTATTACTTGCTGTTGGTTCTGGAATAGGATCAACAATTTTATGGCCAGCTATGCAGCACAGAGCATCATCGATAATGCACTCGCTAAATGAGTCTTCATTAGCGTTATTTTAGCAACAGGATATTATGCTGGCAGCATTCAGAATTTCTTTTTCAAAATAAAAGCCATCATTGAAATTTACAATGCAATGTAGTTAACAGTCTAGTCTGTGAAAAAGAACAGACAAGAACAACATTGGAACGGGCATTAAACATAAAATGTATCAACTAGATTGTTAACTACATTGCCTTATTTCAATGATGGCCTTTATTTTGAAAAAGAAAAATCTGAGTTAGCGCTGCTAGCATAATATCCTGCTGCTAGAAGAACGGTAATGAAGCCTCGAATGGCCATCACTAGCTACAACAATAAACTGGGTTGTGTTCATTATTAACAATGTACTACTGCTCTTTACAACACTATACAGCTGTCTAGACCCTCATAAGTAGTTCTGTTTGTTCAAACAGATATTTTATAGCCAGTATGGCACAATCTTTTACAAAAATGTTGCCAATATAGTTTTATATTTTAACACGATTATTTTACTTGGGATACAGCAGCCATAGCATATCCTATAGCGTATGATCTTCTACTATTAACTGTATAGTTTATAATTCCCTACTAACATTTCTTTATCAAATACACATCCAATTCTTGGCACACTAAAGTTTGCTTTCACACACAGCAGGAAGCGATAGACAAATGTATTCATTTTGAAATAACTGCCATCTCTTATTTATCCATTACTGTGGACACAAAGGATATGACCTCATTATTTTTTGTAACAGCCAACCCAGGCACAACACGTGACAAATCAGACTCCTATAACTTACAATTTCGAACAATCTTATGTGTACATCCAAACGTACAAGTAGTTATGTGCCAATGTATCCACCTTCAACCTTTCCTAACGTACTGTATGTCCTATCAGAATGATGATACCAACAAACCACAGAGAGGAGCCATTTACTGGTTAAGCTGTATACTCAAAACTCCTATCAAATACTAGTAGCTATGTGCCAATACATCCACCCTTCCTTGGAATTAGCATCTGTCATACTCCAGTCAGGAAAATCTTACCAACACACCACAGAAATGGATCTTATCGGAGTACCTGTCTACTCAAAAATCAATATAGCCTACCATTGCTAGCTCTATTTTAATGTGTACTCCTTGGATTAACCATTTTATTCCTCTTCATGAACACTGTATATGAATATCTCTATTTAATACCTGGGAAAACATTTTTTTAAGCATATCATCATGAACGTCACGCAACTGCATTCAACTTTCACAGGCGCCTTTTTTGAGTTCTTAAGGTGTATCCGCGAATAACCCTTTTACATACTGGACAGAACATTCAGACAGACATATGAAGAACAGATAAGCATATATGTAGTCAGTTGGTTTGTTTTAAGCTTGTAAACGGCAGCATACAATAGACATGACATTTAGACAAAACACACACACAAACAAAATATTTAAGATTGGCAATTTAGTTTGATCTGTTATAGCAGCACTCCCTCATCAAGCCACAAAATGCTATTTTGTGCCAGTAATAAACCAATCAAACAATCCACGATGGTCCCAGACCATGTTGTAAAAGTTGCCCATGGGATCCCTGCTCCCTCTTTAAGCCACAAAACGCTATTTTGAGCGGGTACTAAATGTATTAAAACCATTCCCAATCTCCGATCAGTCTGTAACTAATGGTAGCTCTCTGGCCTCTAGTTTATCCTTTACAATGGCTCTCCCTGGCCTCTAGTTTATCCTTTGCTATGGCACTCCCTGGCCTCAAGTTTATCCTTTACTATGGCGGTCCCTGGCCTCTAGTTTATCCTTTACTATGGCGGTCCCTGGCCTCTAGTTTACCCTTTTCTTCTTTTGCATTGGGCATGTTCAAACAAACCTAGGCTTCTCAGTGTTTTATCTCTATTTCTATTCATTATCTCAGACGTCAATTCTCATTTCTACACAGACAAAGGAAGGGTCATTGTAGGAAAATGTAGGAAATATTATGTCTACCTCTTTTTTTTTAGAAGCTTCTCTTCAATTCCTGAGATTTCACCAGTAGGCAAATTAAACTGAGATCCTGTTTGTGACTCCAAAGGTTAAGTTGCATATTATCAAAGTGAATCAATTAAAACACACAAAACTGAGCTGAAAGTCAAAAATCATAGTTTAGTAATAAAAAGCCCATTGGGTATGCATCAACATGTGTTGCGAAATACAGATAAATGAAAAACAGTCACAGCTGAGTATATCAATGGTGCCTAATCATTCTTTAACAGTCATTACATTTCCTGATTCAATCGTTAGTACAGAGACAGCAAAGTGATCTACTAGGACCTACTAGTACTACTACTAGTACTAGTAGACTAGTAGACTAGAACCTTCTGATACAAGGCTGGCACCATGATCTTTATCTTTAGTTCTCAAGACTATTACAGCTCCTGAAAAAATGAAGAGACCACTGCACCTTTTTCTTTCCTTTCCAAAAAAGTTGAAAAGGAAGGTTTTGTGTGAGGAACAGAAGGGTTAAAATTAAGAGACCACTGCAAATTGAATGCTTCTGTTCCTCACTCAAAACCTTCCTTCTCAACTTTTTTGGAAAGGAAAGATAAAGCTGCAGTGGTCTCTTAATTGAATGAATTTAATGGATTTTCCAGAGCTGTACATACAATATACATTATACAATTATACATTAGTGTTTATATTTTGTGTATAGTGCATGTGTGGGTGACGTCATAGTAAGTTACTTACTTACTTACCTTACTTGAAAATTTCAAAAATGAATTCTATTAGTTCGCTCATCCAAACCAGAGTTTGCTACAACAAACAGCAATTAAAATTAAACCTGAACGCTTGTCTGTGTTTTATTTAAACTAATCAATGATTTTTAAGGTAAGAATGTGTAAAACGTGTGAACTGAGATTGCTAGGTAAATTTATGTGTGAACCCAAATTCCCAGGTTAGGACTTTGGGTTCACACATAAATTTACCTAGCAATCTCAGACAAAAGTAGGCAGGGAGAGATTTGTTTTTATATAGTACTTTGCAAGTCTTAGGCACCTGAAAGTCAAACTAAAGACATTTCGTTGGGAAGTAAGTGTTTATTTGTAAATATGTGTGTGTGTGCGTGTGTGTGTGTATATACAGGTGCTGGTCATAAAATTAGAATATCATCAAAAAGTTGATTTATTTCCGTAATTCCATTCAAAAAGTGAAACTTGTATAATGTATACATTCATTCCACACAGACTGATATATTTCAAGTGTTTATTTCTTTTAATTTTGATGATCATAACTGACAACTAATGAAAACCCCTGTATATATATATATATATGCTGGACTACCTGTGCAACCTGAATGGGCTGCAAGTACCACCTCATGCTACCATTAGTGACAAGGACCCTAGCAAAATGAAAAACAAGAGAAGAATCAGTCAGGAAGGATAAGGAGAGAGCAATTGTCTGTGGCCAACACCTGCAAAACCATTCCCTTTCTGTTGCCTCCCCAGTGCACCTGTTGTCACTTTCATTTGCGCCAAAACAGGTGAGACTGATTCACAATCGCTTATGCTTCCTAAATGGACAGATTGATATCCCTGAAGTTTAATTGACTTGGTGTTATACTGTGATGATTATGTGATCCTTAAATTTTTTTGAGCAGTGTATGTATGTAGAGAGAGAGAGAGATTTCATGTTTTCAACAGACACATCTCATCATCAACTGTTCTTCAGAGGAATGTGTGTGAATCAGGCCTTAATGGCCGAATTGCTGCAAAGAAACCATTATTGAAGGACAAAAATAATAAGAAAAGACTTGCTTGAGCCAAGAAACATGAGGAATGCCCGGTGAAAATCTGTCCCTTGGTCTGAGTCCAAATCAAAAAATGTTGGTTCCAACCGCCTCATCTTTGTGAGACACAGAGTGGGTGAATCGATGAATATGTTCCCATCGTGAAGCATTGAGGAGGAGGTTTGATGGTGTGGGGGTGCTTTGCTGGTGACACTGTCTGTGATTTACTGAAAATTCAAGACACGCTCAGCAGTGAGGAACAGAAGCGTTCAATTTGCAGTGGTCTCTTAATTTTAACCCTTCTGTTCCTCACTCAAAACCTTCATTTTCGACTTTTTTTGAAAGGAAAGAAAAAGGTGCAGTGGTCTCTTAATTTTTTCTGGAGCTGTATAGTTCAGAAATAGTTGGACACTGACACAAATTTTGTTATTTTGGCTTTTTACCAAAATATATTCGAGTTACAGTTAAATAATGAATACTTAAAGTGCAGTCTCTTGGCTTTAATTTTAAAGTATTTACATCCAAATTGGAGGAAGGGTTTTGGAATTACAACTCTTTACTATGTAGCCCCCTCTTTAGATTAGATTAAACTTTATTGTCATTGAACAAGTACAAGTTCAGTACAACGAAATGCAGTGATCTCTTTTTCAAGGGACTAAAAGTAATTGTACAATTGACTCAAAAGCTGTGTCATGGACAAGTGTGGGTTATTCCTTAATTATTTCTTCATCAATTAAGCAGGTGAAAGGTCTGGAGTTGATTCCAGGTGTGTTATTCATATTTGGAAGCTGTTACTTTGAACCCACAACATGCGGTCAAAGGAGCTCTGATTGCAAGTGAAACAGGCCATCCTTAGGCTGCAAAAAAAATCCATCAGAGAAATAGTAGGAACATTAGGAGTAGCCAACTCAACAGTTTGGTAGCCACGGAAGACAACAGTGGTAGATGTTCGTAGGTTCCTTTCCCTGGTAATGAAAAACCCCTTCACAACATCCAGCCAAGTGAAGAACACTCTCCAGGAGGTAGGCATATCATTATCCAAGTCTACCATAAAGAGAACACTTCACGAGAGCAATCACAGAAGGTTCACCACAAAGGGCAAACCATTCATAAGCCTCAAGACTAGAAAGGCCAGATTAAACTGCCAAAAAACATCTAAAAAAGCTAGCCCAGTTCTGGAACAGCATTCTTTGGACAGATTAAACTAAGATCAACTTGTACCAGAATGATGAAAAGAAAAAAGTATGGAGAAGGCTTGGAATGGCTCATGATCCGAAGCATACCACATCATCTGTAAAACACGGTGGAGGCAGTGTGTTGGCATTGGCATGCATGGCTTCCAATGGCACTGGGTCACTAGTGTTTATTGATGATGTGACAGAAGACAGAAGCAGCCAGATAAATTCTGACATGTATAATATATTGTCTGCTCAGATTCAGCCCAATTCAGCAAAGTTGATTGGACGGCGCTTCACTTTACATATAGACAATGACCCAAAACATACTGTGAAAGCAACCCAGGAGTTTTTTAAGGCAAAGAAGTGAAATATTCTGCAATTGTCAATCACCTGATCTCAACCCGATCGAGCATGCATTTCCTTTCCTGAAGACAAAACTTAAGGCAGAAAGATCCACGAACAAACAACAACTGAAGACCAGCTGTAGTAAAGGCCTGGCAAAGCATCACAAAGGAGGAAACCCAATATTTGGTGATGTCCATGCGTTCCAGACTTCAAGCAGTCATTGCATGCAAAGGATTCTCGACAAAAAGTATTAAAAGTGAACATTTTATTTATGATTGTGTTAATTTGTCCCATTACATTTGAGCCCCTGAAATAAGGGGACTGTGTATGAAAATGATTTAAATAGAGCACAACACCTTGTTTCAGCACTAACCAATACACATGATGTACGCACACAATAACATGAGGGCACACATGTGCAAATACATAACCACCACACCACATACACACAAACACCATATACACACACATCACATACTTATAGACAAAGGCAGAACATCCCCTCCTGTCCTGCCTTGTCACTTTAACCCTTAATGCAGTCTGCCATCATATAATGTTTTTTCCATATGTACTGAATGGCATACCCATGGCTGTCTACCTCTAAAAGAATAACGTAGTCATGCCCATGTATACCATAAAATGGTGTTCCTGTAAACAATGTTGCCAGGTTCCTAAGCCACGTCCCTGTATACCATAAAATAATGTTCTTGTAAACAATGTTGCCAAGTTCCTAAGCCATGTCCCTGTATACCATAAAATGGTGTTCCTGTAAACAATGTTACCAGGTTCCTAAGCCATGTCCCTGTATACCATAAAATGATGTTCCTGTAAACAATGTTGCCAAGTTCCTAAGCCATGTCCCTGTATACCATAAAATGATGTTCCTGTAAACAATGTTGCCAGGTTCCTAAGCCAAGTCCCTGTATACCATAAAATGATGTTCCTGTAAACCATGTTGCCAGGTTCCTAAGCCATGTCCCTGTATACAAAACTAATGCTGCTTTGGCCATCATCACATGACTTGTGTGGTTAGGAAAGCCACGTGTGTCAGGTGTGGATGCATGTACAGTATAAGGGCCTGTGTGAGTGAGGGCTTGCTAAGCCGCCACTATGCTTTCAAAAAGACAGGGAAATTAATATGAGCTGGCCACGTAATCAGCTTAAGGAGGCAGCTGCTCTTACGCAATGTGCTTCTGAGGGCCTTTTATTTAGAGGGCTAAATGACTGATACCTCCGCTAGCTGACTTCAACTGGTGTAAAAGGCACACTGGTGCAATCACACAGGTACAACCATGGCTAAGAACAGATGCTCTGTGTGTGGGGGGGTGTGCGTGTGTACAGTAAGTGTGCATGCACAGAATATAGGTAGAATGAGCCTACTGTTCTTGTGCTTGAGAGTACAATTTATCATTAACTTTAATTTCCTTTCATAGACTATATAATGGATCAAATTATATAATTCCTTATTATCTTATCACCTGCCCATACACTTGCACATGCCATAACGAAATAGACACAAAATTGCAATCTCTGTAGACCTCTATGCAACAACATGAGGTAAAAATAATAGTGTTTCTCACAATTATGAGTTCATCTGAAGTTTCGGAAAGGCTTAATTCCACAATTCCACAAATATTGCTTCTCAGTATATGCAATGAAAGATATGCAAACAGTGCATATTATACCTACAGTATATACCACAACGTACTGTATGTAAGCATACAGTACAGTAAACAAAGCACAAACCAAGCCATGAAGTCGAAGGGACTCTCCATAGGCAGCCAAGATCGATCTGGTGAAGGTTATAAAAAACTTCTAAAGCACTGATACAGTAGTTCCCAGGAGCACATTGGACTCCATTCTGAAATGGAAGGAATTTGGAATCACACATACTCTTCCTAGAGCTGGCCGTCTGGCCAAACTAAGTGACTGGGCAAGATGGGCCTTGGTCAGGCAGTTGACCAAGAACCCAATGACCACTCCAACAGAGCTTCTCAGTTTCTCAGCAGAGATGGGAGAACTTGCCAGAAAGACACCCGTCTCTGCAGCACTCCATCAATCAGGCCTTTATGGTAGAGAGGCTAGATGGAAGCCACTTCTGAGTAAATGGTATATGACATGCTGCCTGGAGCCAAAAAGCACTTAAAGGACTCTGAGAGTAAAAGGAAAAGATATTCTCTGATCTAATGAGACCAAAATCAGACTATTAGGCCAAGCCCTAAATCTGGCAAAAACAAGGTATTGTTCACCATCAGTCCCTACAGTGAAGCATGCTGGTGGAGCATCATGTTATAAGGATGCTTCTCAGCGACAGGGCCTAGGAGACTGGTTAGGAGCAAGGGAAGGCTGAACGGATCAACATACAGAGAGGTCTTTGCAGAAAACCAGATCCAGAGAAGGACCTCTGACTGGGACAAAGATTAATCTTTCAGCACAAAAATGATCCAATGCACACAGCCAAGACCAGGCTGGAGTGGCTTTGTGTCTCTGAATGTCCTTTAGTGATCCAGCCTAGTCTTGAACCACATTGAACATATGTGGGGAGACCTGAAGATCACAGTTCATCGATGCTCCCCACCCAATTTGACAGAGCGTGAGAGGATCAGCAAGGAACAATGGGAGAAACTGACCAAATTCATGTGTGCAAAACTGGTAGAGACATATCCAAGAAGACTCTAAACTGTAATCAAAAGGAGCTTCTACAATATATTGAAAAATCTTATATTACAGTTTTTGTTTTCAATAGATTGTCACATTTCTAAAAACATCTTTGTCCTTTGTCATTGATATTTACATTGATGGCAGAAAGAATGTCATAAATTATAATGACTATAATACAACAATATGGGGAGAAAGTGAATGGGTCTGAATACGTTCCGAAGGCACTGAATGTATTATTTAACCGGGTAAGTAGACTGAGAACATTTTCAGCAACAACTTAGGGAATAGCTATAGAGGAAAGGAGGTGAATCAGCTAATTCAAAGTTGTTGATAATTAAATAGACTGATGTATGACGTCTGAATTGGAAAATACGTTATGCTGATATGCTGCTGTTATATGAAATCTTCTGTGAATCCATATTTCACCATTGCACCCCTACAACTTTTGTAATTGAAACACCAAAGATCTTGCTTACCTTCAAAAGGCTCCTCAGAAGCTTGTGTGCATCACATAGAAAAACTCTAAGAATTCTAAGAATTCACTGAGTATAGGTGTTGTTGTCAAACTGTTCCATCAATACAGTTGGTATTGTTGGAAGATAACTTTGGAAAAACCTCCGAAAGCAGGCGAAAGTCAGTCGAAATGTAACAGTTTCATCTTGTCTTGGCTGGGGTTTTACAAGTGATTTTGTGAAGGTTGATAAGTTCCCACTCTGAAAAAAAACTACATCTAAAGGGACCCTTCAAAAATATTGTGATGTTGACTGCTTCTGGCAAATTTCTAATCATTTGTAAGAGTGTGGTCACTGTGAAGATAACACATATAATATCAACACACATATATTATTAAGAGAATATGATGCCAGTTAATCAACCCACTAGTGAAGCCAGATGTTTATTAAAATAGCCGGGCAAACACTTTGATTAGAATTCAACCTTGTTGTACATTGTTTACAATGAAAATGGTACTCAGCTTTTCTGAAATCTCCTCAGATATGTAAACACACACATACACGTAGGCATGAATCTCGTGTTGACATTTTGGATTATCAGGAATCATTTCTCATGGATGTTTTAGGATTATCAGAGTTTAAAAAAATCATGCCAAAATTATACCAATCGTAGAACGTCAAAACCTTGAACTTCAGTAAACCAGGAGAGGGGTATGGTCTGCATAATGGCACATGACTACCGTTTAGCAGTGTCCACTCTGAACTCTCCCTGACAGTGTCCACTCTGGACTCTCCCTGACACTGTTCAACAAATACACTCCCACCAGCAGATGACAAACCTCATTAGTCCTGTGCATTTCCATTTCTCTAAAGTGCTTTTCCTCCCATCCTTCCTCATTAGAACGCATCTCCGAGTGACATAACACATGTCAAAAAAATCCTCCCTCCCCGTCCCATAGCAATGATTAAAAACGACTGCGATGGGGATGGAAAGGGATTTGAGTCTTGAGAGCTAGTGTGAATATACGTGTGTGTTTGCATGTGAGAATGAGAGAAATTCACTCACGCACACACAGACTCACCAGCATAATTACAGTATGTCTGTTCTGTCCTTGTGAGTTGACATTAATACCCCTACTACAGCCTTAATGCACTTTATCAGCTGAGATGTAGCTACCAAAGGATAGCATTATTATTATGCACTGTGGGATGAACCTGCCACTTATGCCAGTGTCTGTACATGGGTTCTTTAAAATTATTCTAGATCTACGGTGGCATTATAAGCTTAAGTCATAGAAGTCACCATTTTGGATTTAAAAAAGCAAGGCTGGGTTGGGAAAGCCAAGGAGAAAACTATGAAACAACTTTAGACAACAAATATGTCATGTTTTGTACTGTGTTGAACATCATACAGAAAAAAGAGGACTGAGGTAATTCTGTCATTGATAACCTATCGATCCAAATGTTCGACAGGACAGGATCATTAAGTCATTACAAGGAGGGTTCATTATATTATGAGGTAGGTTTACTTTGCAAACTGCTACAGTACTGCTGTCAGCTAACTAATGATAGCTAAGATCTAGAAAAACTTTTCCATGCTTTTATCTCCAGGAGGTTAGACTACTGTAATGGCCTTTTTTCAGGTCTCTAAAAAAAGCCCTCAGAAAATTGCAGCTCATTCAGAACGCTGCTGTTCAAGTTCTAACAAAAACTAAGAAAGGTGAACGCATCACACCAATTGTAAGGTCTGTGCACAGGCTTCCTGAAACTCACTGAGTTGATTTTAAGAAATTGCTACTTGTCTATAACACAATGGTTCAGAGCCAAGTTACATCTCAGACCTACTCTCAGTATGAACCCTCTAAACTCTTCAATTCATCGGGGTCTGGTCTGGTAACCCAAAGTAATGAAACGGTTGGTTAGGCAGCATTTAGTCATTATGCTGCGCAGAGTTGGAACAAACTGCCAGAAAATCTTGGACTAGCTCAAATGTTGACCACTTTTAAATCCAGTCTAAAAAAAGTTTTCTACTGCCTTTTATTAATTTTTTAATAATCTTTCAGCCCTATTAAATGTGGTGTTTTATTATTATGCTTTGTTTTTTTAAATTTCTTTTTATGCTTTGTCTTTTATGCTAAATTAATTTCTTGTATGCTGGATGTTTGTTTTTCATGTTTGGCTTAATAATGTAAATTAATTTGAATTGCCCCAGTATATGCAACATGCTATACAAAAACTTGCCTTGCCTAATGATAATGTTAGTTAATGCCATCTCATGTTAAAATTAGCTACATATAATATGCTATTGTAAACTTGGTGATTTACAATCTGTAAATCTGTGATTTACGATCTGCAACTACAACCCTGTTTCCAAAAAAGTTGGGATGCCGTGTAAAATGTAAATGAAAACAAAATGCAATGATGTGCAAATCATGTAAACCCTATATTCAATAGAAAATAGTACAAAGCAAACGTATCAAATATAGCAACTGAGGAATGTTATTGTTTCTTGAAAAATATATGCCCACTTTGAATTTGATGCCAACAACACAATGCAAAAAAAGACTGGAAAAGCTGTGTCATGCAAAAAAAAACGTGGTGGAACATCTCACAACTAGTTAAGTCATTTGCCAACAGGTCAGTAACATGATTGGGTATAAAAAGAGCATCCCAGAGAGGAAGTAGTAAAGATGTGGAGGGGTTTAACATTCTGTGAAAGACTGCGCAGGCAAACAGTGCCACAATTTAAGAATAACTATCCTCAATGAAAAATTGCAAAGAATTCGGGGATCTCAACATCTACGGTACATTATATCAGGAAAAGATTCAGAGAATCCAGAGAAATCTCTGTACGTAAGGAACAAGGCCAAAAACCAATATTTGGATGGCTGTGATCTTCAGGCCCTCAGGCGGCACTAAATTAAAAAAAGATAAGATTCTGCAGTGGACATCAATGCATGGGCTCAGGAATACTTCTGGAAACAGTATGTTGCTGGATTCACAAATGCAAGTTAAAACTCTACCATGCAAAGTAGAAACCATATATATATAAACAAGATCCAGAACCGCCGCCTTCCCTGGGCCCGAGCTCATTTAAGATGCACTGAGATGAATTGGAAAACTGTACACTTCGAAATGTGAAATTCTTTTTGGGAATCATGGATGCCCCGTCCTCCGGGCTAAAGAGGAGAGGGGCCATCTGGCTTGCTATCAGCGCACAGTTCAAAAGCCAACATCCGTGATGGTATGAGGGTGCATTAGTGCACATAGTATGGGTGACTTGCACATCTGTGAAGGCACCAATAATGCTGAACAATATATATACAGGTTTTGGAGCAACATTTGCTGCCATCCAGATGTCTTTTTCAGGGAAGGCCTTGCTTATTTCAGCAAGACAATGCCAAACCACATTCTGCACGTATTACAACAGCATGGCTCCGTAGTAAGAGTCTGGGTACTAAACGGGCCTGCCTGCAGACCAGACCTGTCACCCATTGAAAACATTTGGTGCATTATGAAATGAAAATACGAAAAAGGAGGCCCCGAAATGTTGAGCAGCTGAAATCCTACATCAAACCAGAATGGGAATACATTTCACTTTCAAAACTACAGCAATTGGTCTCCTCAGTTCCCAAACGCTTACAGAGTATTGGTAAAAGAAGAGGTGATGGAAGACAGTGGTAAACATGCCCCTGTCACAAATGTTTTGAAACATGTTGCAGGGATCAAATTGAAAATGGGCATGTATTTTTTCCAAAAACAATAACATTTCTCAGTATCAACATTTGATATGTTGTCTTTGTACTATTTTCAATTAAATATAAGGATAAATTATTTGCACATCATTGCATTCTGTTTTTATTTGCATTTTACGCAGAGTCCCAACTTTTTTGAAAACAGGGTTGTATATTAGTTTAATAGCTGATATCAGTTAAAAAAAATGAATATAATACAATACAAAACAATACAATACAATACAATATTCAGCTATTAAATGCTAGCTAATGTTAATTAATGGTTATTGTCCCACTTGGTTATTGTCCCCAACAACTGCAGTAGCTTGAATTATTTTTTACTGATACAGTTGTGCTCAAAAGTTTGCATACCCTTGGAGAATTGGTAATATATGTACCATTTGTAAAGAAAACATGAATGAGCAGGCAAAACACATGTCTTTTATTTCTTATGGGATTCACATTAAACTGTAAGTCATAGCAGAATGGCACAACCATAAAACAAAACATGGCAACAAATAAAAAAATGAACAGACCCCTGTTCAAAAGTCTGCATACACTTAGTTCTTAATATTGTGTATTGCCCCCTTTAGCATCAATGACAGCATGCAGTCTTTTGTAATAGTTGTCTATGAGGCCCCGAATTCTTGCAGGTGGTATAGCTGCCCATTCGTCTTGGCAAAATGCCTCCAGGTCATGCAGAGTTTTTGGTCGTCTTGCATGAACCGCACGTTTGTGATCTTCCCAGAGTGGCTCGATGATATTAAGGTCAGGAGACTGATGGCCACTCCAGAACCATCACCTTTTTCTGCTGTAACCACTGGAGGGTCAACTTGGCCTTGTGCTTAAGGTCATTGTCGTGCTGGAAAGTCCAAGAGCGTCCCATGCGCAGCTTTCGTGCAGAAGAATGCAAATTGTCTGCCAGTATTTTCTGACAATGTGCTGCGTTCATCTTGCCATCAATTTTCACAAGATTCCATGTGCTTTTAGAGCTCACACACCCCCAAAACATCAATGAGCCACCACCATGCTTCACAGTGGGGATGGTATTCTGTTCACTATTGACCCCTCTCCTAACATAGCGATTATGGTTGTGACCATAAAGCTCTATTTTGGTCTTGTCACTCCAAATTAGTGTGCCAGAAGCTGTGAGGCGTGTCAAGGTGTTGTCGGGCATATTGTAACTTGACCATGCAGGTTATTTTTGTTCAACAAGTATCGTCGTATTGTGTTCCTTGAAACCTGTATTTGAGGTTACCTGTGGGTTTTTCTTTGTATCCTGAACAATTCTGGCAGTTTTGGCTGTAACCTTGGCTTGGTATCAAGAGATCCCAGATTTTTCTGCTTATTAATAAGTGATTGAACAGTACTGACTGGCATTTTCAAGGCTTTGGATATCTTTTTATAACCTTTTCTATCTTTTATAATGTTCCATTACCTTTTTACACAGGTCTTTTCACAGTTCTTTTCTGCTCCCCATGGCTCAGTATCTAGCCTGCTCAGTGCATCCATGTGAGAGCTAACAAACTCATTGACTATTTATACACAGACACTAACTGCAATTTAAAAAGCCACAGGTGTGGGAAATTCACCTTTAATTGTCAGTTTTACCTGTGTGTGTCACCTTGTGTATCTGTACCAAGGCCAAACATTCAAGGGTATGTAAACTTTTGATCAGGGCCATTTGGGTGATTTCTGTTATCATTATGATTTAAAAAGGAGCTAAACAACTATGTGATAATAAATGGCTTCATATGATCACTATCTTAAATAGTTTTTTTGCATTTTTTTGCATGATCAGTCATATTTTCAAAATCAATGCCAAAATTTCACAATTTCTGCCAAGGAATGCAAACTTATGAGCAAAACTGTATATAATGTCTTTGTATAGATAGCGAAACCACTAAAATGTGCTGCATGCACTTTCCAGTTGAAAGCTTTGTGAAAACTCTGGAATGGTGAGGTTGAAGAAGGGTTTGGTTCCATCATAGTTTTTTTGGAGTCAAGGACTAGTAGGAGATCAGTACCAAGGAGACCAATGCAGCAAATGTGACTGTTAAATCAAATGATGGAAACTGCTATTGTAGCGGATTAGGGACACTTGTTTTACATGTGTGGGGCATGTACTAGGCGGCAGTTTTGTTACATACAACACCAATAAAGTAAGGTGGAAGGATTACCTTGCGTAAGCGTCAACACTGACTGGCAATGAGGAAATGGGAATGAAGTAGACATGACCCATTATAGAAGCTGGGCAGGAAAAGTTCATTTGTTGACAGACTTTTTCACAAAACTGAGGAGAACCTAGGACAACCTAGCCTGGCCATTTAGCGAATGTGGCTGAGCTAGCTAAAAAAGAAGCCAAAACATTGGCAATTTACTTGCGCTCCCTCCCGCCATTCAACATGCATTCCAACCCAGCCAGCGCTGGACTGCAATAGGTAAAATGGATTAATGCTTTCAAATTATTCATTTCTACTCTGTGAGTCAAAGATGTAGCCCAAAAAAATCACTGTTGATGGATTTAAGTGGCTTGGACATCAGGATATATTCACCATGCTAGGTGACACTGGGAGGACTATGAGATTGCGTTGACGGGAGGACTATGAGATTGCGTTGACAAAATGAGCATTCACCCACAGAAAAACATTACAGATGAGAAGCATTTGTTTAAGCAAGCTGTCTGAGCAGAAAGGTGAATCAGTGAACTGGCAGACTGAAGCTGTGGGCTGCAACATGTGAGTGTGGAGACTTCAAGGACGATTTTATACAATACCAAGTGATAAATGTGTTTCTTAAGTCAATCAATCAAATTTGTTTCATGAAGCCCTTTTTACATCAGCAGTTGTCACAAAGTGCTTTTATAAAACACCGAGCCTGAAACCCCAAAGAGCAATCCGCAACAGGGTTGATGCACGAAAAACTCGGGCCGAAACTTAGGAAGTAACCAAGAGAGGAACCAGGCTCTTAGGGGTGGCCAGTCCTCTTCTGGCATTGACGGGTGAAGATTTTAAGAGTACAAATTGTAAAAATGAATAAATGTATGTGAGCTGTGTCCAGAGTCTGTAAAACAGCTGAAATCATCAGGTTTCGTCAGCTACAGTGGATATAAAAAGTCTACACACCCCTGTGAAAATGCCAGGTTTCTGTGATGTAAAAGAATGAGACAAAGATAAATCATGTCAGAACTTTTTTCACTTTTAATGTGACCTATAATGTGAACAATTCAATTGAAAAACAAACTGAAATCTTTGAGGGGTAAAAATAAAAAATAAAAACCTTACAATAACCTGGTTGCATAAGTGTGCACACCCTCTTATAACTGGGGATGTGGCTGTGTTCAGAATTAACCAATCACATTCAAACTCATGTTAAATAGAAGTCAATACACACCTGCCATCATTTAAAGTGACTCTGATTAATCACAAATAACGTTCAGCTGTTCTAGTAGGATTTTCCTGACATTTTTTTAGTTGCATCTCAGAGCAAAAGCTATGGTCCACAGAGAGCTTCCAAAGCATCAGAGGGATCTCATTGTTGAAAGATATCAGTCAGGAGAAGGGTACAAAAGAATTTCCAAAGCATTAGATATACCATGGAACACAGTGAAGACAGTCATCATCAAGTGGAGAAAATATGGCACAACAGAGACATTACCAAG
>JACXGI010004409.1:0-54111 GCA_016801175.1 Esox masquinongy | reverse complement strand
ATTTTCTGAGATACTGAATTTGGGATTTTCATTAGTTGTCAGTTATAATCATCACATTTAAAAGAAATAAACATTTGAAATGTATCAGTCTGTGTGTAATGAATGAATATAATATACAAGTTTCACTTTTTGAATGGAATGACTGAAATAAATCAACTTTTTGATGATATTCTAATTTTATGACCAGCACCTGTATATTTCCAATTCTCCAAGGGTATGCAAACTTTTGAGCACAACTGTATGGCCAAATTGTTTAGTTAATTTTGCTATTTTATCTCAGTCCTCCTATAAGTATCTAAACCCCACCCTCTTTATTTTAGCCTGATAAGTTTACTGCACTGTACACAAATCCCAGCTAGTAACAAAATGGACCACACATTCTGTCCTGCCAAACCTGTAGAATTCTTCAGCATTTGTGAGAGCCTACCAAGAGTTTAGTAGCACTTCCTAGTTTAGACACATTGCTGATTCAACCATTGATGACGCATAGACACAGACTGACAACCACAGACAGAGATGACAAGATCAATGAATAAAAGAACCACATGCTAGGCTTTGCAACATTTATGTGTGTATTAGGAACGCTTTATCACTGCCTGTTAATAAGGCAATTTCACACACTGCTATACCCATTTTTAAGTGGGTACGTTTTTTGTCCTGTTTTGACTCCCACCAGAATGTCGTGGCTCATTGTCTCCTTATTTGTTCTGATAGCAGTTTGACTTTGTTCTTCCTTCAGTCTTTCTACTTCTCATAACCAAGTGTTTTTCACTTTCCAGGTATTTGTATTGTTTTCTTTTAATATTTCAGTGTGTTGATTCTCACTTTAACCTGAAAGAGAAAATCTTATATTTGTAAATGCGTAGTGTGACCACAATTTAGTCATTGTATTCTAACTTATTACATTATTTGGTAATGATAGAATTGAATAGTTATTAATTATGAAAGGTGATTTGTGGGTGTGTCAGCTTTGGCTTCAATATGCATATATTATTGTTACCACAGTTAGAACACATCGTATGTCATTTATATTTTGGTTCCATCTAGTGTCCCTAGGCTCAAACTGCACTCAAGAACATTTCAAAAGATTACTTTCAGCTACCCTCTATATTCAGAAGGCTGTGGTTGTGGCAACATTTTTTGGGGTATTTAGTCCACTAGCCTAAAGACTGGAATTTCTTGAAAGTTTCTGCTCGTGGATCATGTTTGGCATATGTTTACTCTCTATGCAGTCTTTGCTTTGCTCGTAAAAATGTAAGATGCTGTGACAAATGTATTAAGCTAAATCAAAGCTGAATCAATGTCTACAAGAAAGATTACAAATTTAGTGTTTTAATAAAACAATTAAATGTTCTATAACCACTTCAGAACTGAGTATGGGGTAGCCACGCATATTCAGAGAAAATCGTTCTGTAGTTCTACAATCTGTGCATTTTTCATTCACAGGCTACTCCACTGTTTAGTGGTGATTGCTTAGTGGATAGCTGAAGTAGGGAAAACATAAAACTCATAACCTCATGAAGTAGGGAAAACATAAAAAAAAATATTCCATCTGTGGGCAACATGGCAGTCCACACTTCTTCTGTTGGCTGTTTAAATGATACCAATACACTCCAACCTTTTGAAGTCTGAAAAAGAGGTATTGAGAAATCTGAGGAATAATTAATTAAATCCATCAATATAGGAAATCTTATGTAAAATGCTAATTTATATTCCAATAGAATACTACTGTGAGGTTTTTGGGTGAAACAGAGAGCTTTCCAGAACAGAAATTACTCACATTTATTTAATCCCCAGTCTGACCAGTTGTTTCAGGAAATCAAGCCATTTCGCAATACGTGGAATCTTAGTTACATTAAAGATTTAGTGCATGTATTTACCTGTTATCTCAATTTTATTTTGTGAAGAAATTACAGACTTCAGTGAATTGTGTCCACTTACAAAAGGTTGAACTTGACTAATGAGTACTGACTATGAATAAATGTATGTCTGAAGTTTGATATTATCTGAGGGTTCAAGCAAGCAGTCAACATTTAGATGCTATATTATTCTACTTTTATTATGGATAAATTAAAGTCAGACTTTGTACCAATAACAATTCCTATTCTAAGGTAAATTGTTTGAAATCCCCATTGAAATCTCCTTTACTAAATTAGATTCTGCAATTTTAAGGGATTTCAGATGTCAACTTTGCCTAGTAAGGTCAGATATGCCTGAGAAAAAGTAGTGCATTGTATGTCTAACATTCCCGATGGAAATGTTCCTTGGCAAAGCTGGGTTTATAGCTATGCCATGATTCAAGGGAACTTTCTAATCCATCCATATTCAGGTGGGAGAATAAAGTTTTGTGGGGCAACACAATACCTTACATATCTCCTTAAGTGGATCGTCTGAAAAGCCTTGTGAGGACTACATTGTCAGGTTTTACTATCTTGGGGACTTCTGGTCCTATAATATTATTATAATAATATTATGGCAAAATAATATTAATTCTCTACTTTGTCTTTGTACTTATTTACTACCCCCATAATCTCACCATCAAAGAACAAAGCAATCTCTACCTAATCTGTAGCAATCAATTGGAACTGAAATGTGTTTGTGAAAAAGTCAGTTCCACTCCCACATCTGTAATAATTAACACGCTCAATGGCTGTATGACCGACTGGAATAACTTGGGATCTTCAGCATATATTTTGTTGGTAAAAACATCCCATTATGGATGGCAAACTGGAAAAGTTCAGCCTGAAACGAGAAGTGGGACTGATTGGCGCTATTTCGCTCGTTGCTGGCACCATGATTGGTTCTGGAATTTTCATGTCCCCACAGTCTGTGCTGATCAACATAGGAAGCCCAGGAGGCAGTCTGGTGATCTGGGCAGCCTGTGGCCTGCTGGCTGTACTTGGCTCTCTCTGCTATGCTGAACTGGGGACAGTAATCCAAGAGTCAGGGGGAGAGTACATCTATATCCTACGGACATCAGGCCCAGTATTGGCCTTTATGTTAATTTTTACCTCAGTTACATTTGTGAGACCTGCAGGTGTGGCAGGGATCTCACTGAGCTTTGCTGAATATGCAGTGGCACCTTTCTACCAGGATTGTCCAGCCCCACAGCTGGTAGTGAAGTGTGTGGCTGCTGCAGGGATCGTGGTGACAGCAACTATTAACTGTCTGAATGTACGATTTGCCATGTCAGTTCAAGTATTCTTCATGGTGGCCAAAGTGTTGGCTTTGTCAGTAATCATTATTGGTGGAGTTGTGTTGCTTGTTAGAGGGGAAAATGCAAGTTTTGAGGATTCATTTAAAGGGACCAACGTGGGAATCAATCCAATAGGTATTGCTTTCTACCAATGTCTGTGGTCCTATGATGGATGGAACAACTTGAATTATGTCACAGAGGAGCTGAAACGTCCTGGGGTAAGAGAATGTTTTTATGCACATTACAGACCTGTCATTCATTAGAGAGCTTTCACACTTGGATTAGCCTAGAGAAACTCAACTTGTATCAGGATTTATTTTAAGGTGTAATCCAGTCACATAATCATCCATGTGAAATCTCTTTCCAACTGAAAAGTCCCATCATCAAAATAAATAATTGGTTTAAAAGACCAAAATAAGACTGACATCTGATTCTGGCCTGTAATAATAAAGACGGCAGTGCATTTCCAGACCCAAAGGACCTGGTTCACATCTGAACCTCATTTTGATTGAATTTGGTGGTGGTATGTCTGACACCTGGTAAGGTTCATACATAATATATATATATATTTTTATCTCATACAGGGGGATATCTTTACAGCACTGACATGTTTTCCTCCCTCCTGCAGTTGTAATTTATGCAGTGGCATAAAGCATTTTGTGTGTTGATTTACCAGTGTGTAAGTTTTTAATATCCAGTGTTAACTGGAAACATTTATTCAGTTCTCAGGTAGTTAGACAAATTCATTGATTAACAAAATTATAACTTGCCTGTCATCCCATTTCAACAAAGTGTAGATGAGTGCACCATCTATGTACTAGACTGTTTAGGCCTGATTTAAATACTCCAATTCAACCACGCTGTGACTACATCCTTCTTTATTCTTTAATGGACAAATGTACTAATGTACATTTTTCAAGTTGTCTCTTTGCTTTCCTGTCAAGGATTATTACCTTGACAGGAAATAAACCTTGAGCATTTTTACTGTTTGCTGCTGACTCACTAGAAAATATTGATTGATGGCCAAATCCATTGTTATTTGTATACACATTGTTGGTTTGTTATTGCTTTTTGCAGAATTAAAATTTTTACGCGAAGTGATATTGCCTATTTATCGAATATAGTTTTTCCCTCCAACATCCCAGAATTTTTGGCATTGCTGGGTTTCTGGAGAGAAAATCTGTTCTCCTAGGTGGGTGGTAGTCAACCTAAGCTACAGTACTTCTTTATCTAAAGTGGGATCAAGTTTATGAATTTATATTTGATTTTTGTTCTCTCTAAACATGCATCTGAAACAAGTCCTGTTTCCATGCATGTATGCCCGACTATCTCCTTTGCACTGGTGCAGGTACCTTTGATTTAACAAACTCTAAAATTGCTTTAGGCATACTGTGTCCACATCTCCTACTGTATATTGAATAATTCAATAGAAGCTTTACTCTACGGCAAAGGGAAGCATAACATGATTTTCACCAATGCAAAAAGCAGTCCTTGTCTCCAGTTAACATTTTTGGATTAATTAACAACATATAAATGTAAGTGAACTATTTCTCCTCTGTCCTATTTGCAGCATTATGCTGTTCCAAAAGGGTTGAAATCATTTAAGATATACTAATCCTTGGTGTTTTCTCTCCTTTATTTGATTCATGTTCTTAAGTAGATTAATATTCTTTACTAGTTTAAAGTTGACCACTCAACTGAGCTGAAGTCTGTAATTATGAACTGACAAACTATATATGCCGCTGTACTTTGGACCTCATTGGCAAAAAACAAGATGGGCTCAAAGCAAAAACTCAGTCTAAAGCGTGAATGTGGGCTTATTAGTGCTATATCATTGATAGCTGGCTCGATGATTGGTTCTTGAATTTTTTTTTTTTTGAATCTGGGAGTGGGTACATCTATATTCTGTGGACATTTGGCCATGCAATCGCCTTCATATATGCTTTCAGTTATCTATTCGTGATGATAACTACCAGTGTGTCTGGGTTAGCAATGAGCTTTGCTGAATATGCAGTGGCTCCTTTCTACCATGACTGCCCACCTCCAGAGCTGATGGTCAAGTGTGTGGCTGCAGCGGGTATTGTGGTGTTAGCCATTGTGAACAGTATGAATGTACGTCTGGCTATGTTCATCCAAGTATTTTGCATGTTGATCAAACTATTGGCCATGACAGTAATCATTGTTGGAGGTGTGTTACTGCTTTTCGAAGGAAACACTAAAAACTTAGTGTTTCCCTTAAGGAGGATTCCTTTAAGGGAGCCAATGTGGAAATCAGTTCCATTGGGATTTCTCTATATCAGGGTCTGTGGTCCTATGATGGCTGGAGCGCTTTGAACTGTGTCACAGAAGTACTTTTAAACGGCCAGAGGTAAGGAACAATTAACAGCTACAAGTCTAAATGCTTTGCTTGGATTAGGAAAAATTGGACCATATTATTATTTTATTGTTCTACTGAGTAACTAACAGTACTACAGAACAATCTAAGCTATGTTTTAATTCTAATCATTTCGCAGATGCTCTTTTATCATTAATTGTAAGACAGCTAGGTGAGACAACAACATATAAAATTGGAAGTACATGTTTAACTGAGATGTGTAGTGGGAAGGTCTACAGACCCCAGGGGTAATTTATATTTTCACATGGCTTTATATCCAACAGTAATTGGCTTTATAACCAACTGTAACAGCCGGGCATGGCCTGTGCCATGCTGGTTGTTATAGTTCTATGTTGTGCGTTTTTAGGTTCTAATTATTATGATTCTATGTTCAGTTTTCATCCCTTGAATTCATTGATTTCATCTGTGTCTCGTTTTCACCTTATCACCTTCCAATTTAGTCTCCCTAGTTCCTAATCTTGTTGTCCTCCAATTTTTCTAGTTATGTTTGAGTTTCAGGGCCTTAAGTTTTGAGTTCTGTAATGACTTTCTGTGATAAAGTAAGGCTTTAAATTTAACGTTTTAGTACTGTTACTCTGAGATTGTGTCTTGCTTCTTCAAAAAATGTGACTCCAACAAATATAATAACAGTGAGAGGTGTACTTTGAGAATATATAGGAACAATTTTATAGCTACTGTATGAACATAGACAAAATCCTATACTTTATGTAACATGAGAAGTTAATATTAACCAAGTACTTTGCACCCACAATCAAATATTCGCCCAGTCTTTGTTTCTCCCATAAAAGAAAGGAACTATCGATGGCAGTTTATGCTGTTGTTTGAGTTAATAAGCAGACTACCATGGTGAAAATGGGAACAAAAGGGCTTCAACTAAAGCGTGAATTGGGTTTAGTCAGTGCTGTGTCACTGGTAGCTGGATCCATGATTGGATCGGGTATATTCATGTCCCCTCAGTTTGTTTTGTCTTCCATTGGAAGTCCAGGGGCAAGCCTGATTATATGGGCTATGTCTGGGCTAGTAGCCATACTGGGAGCACTTTCGTACGCTGAGCTAGGAACCATTATTAAAGAATCAGGAGGGGACTTCATCTACATCCTTCGGATCTATGGACAACTCCCTGCTTTCTTTGTGGCCTTCACCTTCCTATTAGTGGTAAAGCCAGCTAGCATTGCAGCAATATCACTTAGCTTTGCAGAATATGCTGTGGCACCTTTCTACCAAGACTGTTCTTCTCCTCAGCTAATAGTGAAGTGTACTGCTGTTTCAGCCATCCTGACCGTTGCCATTGCCAACATCTTGAATATACGTTTAACTATGAGAATTCAGGTGGTCTTCTTTGTGGCAAAACTATTCGCCCTGATGGTTATAGTAATTGGAGGAATTGTGATAATTGCACAGGGGAATGTTGCTCTGCAACAAAATGCTTTCCATGGTACAAATGTTGGTGTGAGTTCAATAGGGATGGCTTTTTATCAAGGTCTCTGGTCCTTCGCTGGCTGGTATAATTTGAACTATGTGACAGAAGAGTTGAAAAGACCTGAGGTAAGAATGTGCTGCAATAATTAATGTATTTCCCTTCATGATCTTTAAGGACATAATGTCATCCTCCATCTTGCACCATTTCAGGTAAATCTGCCCAGGGCAGTTATGATTGCCATCCCCATGGTAACCCTGCTGTATCTACTGGTCAATGTAAGCTACCTGGCTGCCATGACACCCAGAGAACTGATGTCATCAAGTGCAGTGGCTGTCACCTGGGGGTGAGAAAGCTTGATTCCATTCACATGCATCTATGCCATTTTGTTCAATGTGTGGTGAGCTGACAAATAACCATGTTGTTGGCATCAACAGGAATAAAGTCCTCGGGAGCTGGGGATGGGTGATGTCCATCGCAGCTGCACTTTCCGCTTTTGGCTCCCTGAATGGGACATTCTTTAGTGGTGGTCGGGTGTGTTTTGTGGCAGCAAGAGAGGGACACTTGGTGAGACAGGACATTTATTTATTAAGGAAACTCCAACATTTGTGATGTAGGTACTGAGTTATAGTTTTTGTAGTTGTTATGTGATTATTTGTAAATCTTTGCATAGCCTGATATTCTCGCTATGGCCCATGTCAATCGACTGACCCCCTCTCCAGCCCTTATCTTCACCACGGCTGTCTCACTCCTGGTTCTCATCCCTGGGGACTTCCAGAGCATTGTCAACTTCTTTAGGTAGTTCATGCTATGACTTAAACATTGCTCAAAACATTTATGAAATTGTTGTTTTATTTATCTTACATTTTATCATTCATTGATATTGCCAGTTTCACTGCCTGGTTCTTCTATGCAATCACACTGTCTGGGCTCCTTTACCTCAAGATCAAGAAACCTGAACTTCCTAGACCATATAAGGTGAGTCTCATAGGACACAGTCCCATGTTGCTAAATTGGTAAAACTTGACACTTGCAAAATCAAGGTGCTGTGTTTGATTCCCATGGGGGGCCAGTACAAAAAGTATGAAAATGTATGCATTAACTGTAAGTTGCACAAGATAAAAATATCAGTTCCACTGTTTTTGTTTGTTCATCCAGGTTCCAATTGTAATCCCCATCTTGGTCCTCTTGGCAGCCATTTTCCTTGTGCTGGCACCTGTCATTGACAACCCAGCAATAGAGTACCTCTATGTAACCTTATTCATCTTCAGCAGTGTGCTGGTTTATGTGCCATTCATCCACTATAAAATCTGCCCTGGTCTGTTGGAGAAACTCACTGTGTTTCTGCAGCTCTTCCTAGAGGTGGCCCCAGCAGACAAAAACCTATGATATATTTTACAGATTAAAGTACTCTTTTTAGGAGTTTTAAGAGTTACAAAGTAAAAGTACAACTTCTGGAACGTAGCCAAGTTCTTTTACTTTGTACTTATACCTCTGAAAATATTTTATGTCTACGGACAACAGTGTTTCCTGAATAATGCCTGGACATAGTGTGTTGATCGACGATTGTTTTGATGATAATCTCATTGTGAACGACATTTCAATAGTGTTAATGTTATTAATGGAAATTGTTATTATATTGTAAAATACACAAAGTTTCTGTAAATAAATAAAGCAAAACCTAGCACTTCAGGAAAATTGTAGATTGAGTTGGTTGAACGCATCTCCACTAAAAACATCCATGAGAGTGTGTTGTTTCAAGTATATTGTTAGAATCCATCTTATCAAGTTTGGAATTTTCATATGACATCCTCCATGAATGAACTGTGCATACAATACACATGAAATGTAATGCTTTGTACAGAGCCTCCATACTGTATATGTAGCTGTTTTACACTTTAACCAAAAGAACAAAAACATTTTGAGGTTCATAATGGTTTGCACACAGTGTTGAGTGAACATTTACTGGAAATAGATTTGTTTGTCATCTTTGCATGTTACCTATTTTGGATTGCAAAAAGTTGCATCTATGCATTGAGCCAAGAGGGTAACTACTGGGCCATTGCTCTGTGCAGAGTGAATGGTGTTGACATCAGAATGTCACAAACTTCATTGCACAGAGTAATGCCAGTGAGCACACAGCAGAGCAACATGCCAAATGGTCTATTTCTTATTTTCCTTAGCCTACATTAAGTGTGGTACTTAGACTCCATTGTTATAAATAACAATGGAGATTATTATTATTTGACTCCATTGTTATAAATAACAATGGAGATTATTATTATTTGAAAATCTTTAACTTCCCCTTTTCTTTCTAATCTCCAGTAATGTTTTGGTAATCTAATCTAATTTAAAACTCAGATTTTTCTGCAATGAACAAAACACACCAAAATACAATTTAATCATTACATTGCTTTGCTATAACATCCATAATGATGTTTCCCTCCGACTCAGTCACTGTGTACGTAAACTTAATATATTTTTTAACCATGCCTTTAACTAATATGTCTATGTATAACTGTCATTATGATTTGTCTGTGTAGAACAAATTGTATATAGTACTAAACCCAATTTGTGTGTAAGTAATGATTTGTGAACATGAAAAAATTATCTGTATTTGTAACCAGTCTCTGACGAATAGATGATGAACTCTGAACGTATACAATACAAATGTGTAACTCTAATGTCTAACAAACGTTTAACTTAATATTTGCAATAATTAATGTAATCTGTACACATGCGCACATTAATTACTACTTGATGTTGACAACATATTTTTGAAATGACATTTTCTGAAGAAAACAAGGTTTTCCATTGAACGTTTCATGCAAAGTTGTAATTATGTCGTAATTTGAATATGTCAGTTTATTTGAAATTATTGTAATGAAACACTAAATGCAGCCTTGGGGAAGTTTCTAGCCATCTCTATGCAGCCGGACATTACTGCTAAGTGGCTGCGACTGTGATTGATTAAGACTGCTCTGTCAGAAACTCCGGAGCTATAAAAAGAAAACCAAGCCGGGAGCAAAGAAGAGGGACAGGGGAGCTGTTGCTGGTTCAGGCTACGTGTGCCAATGGAGACGACATCGTTATTTGCGCTCACCTAAAAGGAAGGGAGAATGTCGTTCGCTGTTGCTTAGTCATGAAACAGGTAGAGAGGTGGAGTTTAAAAAAGTGGAGGCTTAGAGAAGATATTACAGTTCTCCTAGCAGCAAGATATTATGCTGGCAGCATTAACTCAGATTTTTCAAAATAGAAGCAATCATTGAAATGTACTGCAATGTGTTTAATTCGGTAAACAAATTGTGACTTGTATTCGAAAACAAGTTATATGATTTTCTTAAAGCAAAAGCATAATGATTAGAAACAAATATATCTATACATTACAAGAATTAAGAAGAATATTGGAACAGACATTAAACACACAATGTACAGATCGGATTGTAACATATATTGCCTTACAAAAAAACTAGATGTGCCGTGGAACATGACATTTGACACTGTAAATGGATTCTTTATACCCTAGTGCATTGGTTAACCTCAAGTACCCCCAACAGTACACATTTTCATTGTAGCCCCAGCCAAGCACAGCTGATTCAACTTGTCAACTAATTATCAGACTCTCATTGAGTTGAATTGGGTGTGCTTGTCTAGGGCTACAACAAAAATGTGTGCTGTTGGGGGTACTCGAGGACCGGAGTTGGGAACCACTGCCCTAGTGAGTAATTCTTGAATGCCATGTTCTGCAGCACAAGGTCATTTTTTTTTATAAGACAATTTGCATAGGCCAAATTCAGGTATAGTCCTGCACATTTTATGCTTTTATTATTGTGATTTAAATTATTTCATTTTAAACCTATATAATTATTCTATTGTTTGCTCTTTGCATTCATTAGAAAACTTAAAAAAAATGTCCTATCTTTACACTTCGGCGTCTTTAGAATGAATTATACCCTATGCAATATATTGACATTGGCGCTAACCCTAACCTTAACCCCAGTGCTGTGATACCTAATGTTAACCTAACTGTAATGTTAGAATGCATTCATTACATATTGTAGCGACCTTGGTAAGGCCATTACACATCCCCTGATATCCATAAACCCTGTGTGGAGCTGTGGGTAGGGCACCCACCTTCAGACCCGAATGTTGCCTGTTTGAAACACAGCTTGTTCGTTTTGTGCAAATTCATAATGAATGATACGTTTTCGTACCGTTCGTAAAATATGATGTTTGTCTGGCGTTCGTGTCATATTATACGTTTTAATAGCATTTGTAACATATTATACGTTGTAATAGTGTTCGTAAGATACAGTTGTGCTCAAAAGTTTGTGTACCCTTGGAGAATTGATAATATATGTACCATTTTTAAAGAAAACATGAGTGAGCAGGCAAAACACATTTCTTTTATTTCTTATGGGATTCATATTTAACTGTATTTTGTAACAAAATGCCACAATCATAAAACAAAACATGGCAACAAAGAAATAAATGAAATGACCCCTGTTCAAATGTCTGCATACCCATTGTTCTTAATACTGTGTATTGCCCCCTTTAGCATCAATGACAGCGTGCAGTCTTTTGTAATAGGTGTCTATGAGGCCCCGAATTCTTGCAGGTGGTATAGCTGCCCATTCGTCTTGACAAAATGCCTCCTGGTCATGCAAAGTCTTTGGTCGTCTTGCATGAACCGCACGTTTGAGATCTCCCCAGAGTGGCTCAATGATATTAAGGTCAGGAGTCTGTGATGGCCACTCCAGAATCTTCACCTTTTTCTGCTGTAACCACTGGAGGGTCAACTTGGCCTTGTGCTTAGGGTCATTGTCGTGCTGGAAAGTCCAAGAGCGTCCCATGCGCAGCTTTTGTGCAGAAGAATGCAAATTGTCTGCCAGTATTTTCTGATAACATGCTGCATTCATTTTACCATCAATTTTTACAAGATTCCCTGTGCCTTTAGAGCTCACACACCCCCAAAACATCAGTGAGCCACCACCATGCTTCACTGTGGGGTTGGTATTATTTTCACTATAGGCCTTGTTGACCCCTCTCCAAACATAGTGCTTATGGTTGTAACCATAAAGCTCTATTTTGGCCTTGTCACTCCAAA
Organism: Esox masquinongy; assembly: GCA_016801175.1. NCBI lineage: Eukaryota > Metazoa > Chordata > Actinopteri > Esociformes > Esocidae > Esox > Esox masquinongy. Next base: position 41,996 of record JACXGI010004409.1, on the reverse strand, counting down.
TTACAGTGTGCCAGAAGCTGTGAGGCGTGTCAAGGTGTTGTTGGGCATATTGTAACCAGGCTTTTTTGTGGCATTGGCGCAGTAAAGGCTTCTTTCTGGCAACTCGACCATGCAGCTCATTTTTGTTCAAGTATCGTCGTATTGTGCTCCTTGAAACAACCACACCATCTTTTTCCAAAGCAGCCTGTATTTCTCAAAGCATCCTGTGTGTTTTTCTTTGTATGCCGAACAATTCTTCTGGCAGTTTTGGCTGCAATCTTTCTTGGTCTACCTGAGCTTGGCTTGGTATCAAGAGATGCTCGAATTTTACTGACTGGCATTTGCAAGGCTTTGGATATCTTTTTATATCCTTTTCCATATTTATTAAATTCCATTACCCTGTTACTCAGCTCTTTTGACAGTTCTTTTCTGCTCCCCATGGCTCTGTATCTAGCCTGCTCAGTGCATCCAAGGGAGAGCTGACACTCAATGACTATTTATACACAGACACTAACTGCAATTTAAAAAGCCACAGGTGTGGGAAATTGACCTTTAATTGCCATTTTCACCTGTGTGTGTCACCTTGTGTGTCAGTAACAAGGCCAAACATTCAAGGGTATGTAAACTTTTGATCAGGGCCATTTAGGTGATTTCTGTTATCATTATGATTTAAAAAGGAGCGAAAAAACTATGTGATGATAAATGGCTTCATATGATCACTATCCTTAAATAAAATAGTTTTTTTGTATGCTCAGTCATATTTTCAAAATCAATGCCAAAATTTCACAATTTCTGCCAGGGTATGCAAACTTATGAGCACAACTGTATGTTACGTTTTAGCCAATTTGTAATATATTATATGTTTTGGTAGTGCATTGTAATGTCACCTAACGTAACATATCATACGAAATCGGGTGTCGTGGATTTACGTTATATAGTCTACATAGTCCCCTGAGACCACGTTCGCCTAGCCCACTTCCTTGCCTATGCAACCAGGAAGTGCATTACACGTTGAGATGCGCTTCAAAGCCGAAGAAATATGTATTCAGCCTGTTTAGATGACACGAAACTCAATGTGCATCGCTGATGCATGTCTACTGCCGGATCGTCACTTGCTACACCGATCGAGTCAGCCACGGTGCACCAACCCAGACCCCGGTTGTTATTGTGCTTATTTGTAGGGTGCGCTCATTTGCAGTGTGTACTCTGTTGTATTACGTGTGCTGTGCTGGGTTATACAGAATGTAGTTGTGTATTGCCCTGGCCTAATTCGTGCTCTCTACTTCATCCTAACTTTGTAGGGCTGTCTTCCTGGTTGTATATGTTGCCCTGCAAATTGTCCAAATACAATGTTCTGCTTTTTTATATCTCATGTGTGTTGGTGTATCCAAGCTTCTGACAACCAGGCCAGCCAGTCAAACAAAGGTGGTGGCAGCGTTCACGCTACTTGTTTGATCCATAACTGCTCAACCTGCCCATGGTTCTAGGTTTATTACATTACAATAATACATTTGTATTGGTGGGTGTACATGGGAGGCGTATTAGTGATTTTTGAAAACTAATTTAAAGAACAGCATATTTTTCCAGTACTAAAGACACTTAAATTGTCCCATGTTTAGGGTTGCCAACCTTTTAGTAAAATACGTAATTGTTCGGTATTTCACTGGAAAAATTAAAGTTCCATTTTTAAAATGGTAATTTGTATATTTGACCATCTTTGTCATCAAAGTCAGTTTAATTATACAAAAAATATAGTCGGGCACTTTGTGTCAGTCAGAAATGTAAATTGATTCATAATAAACCTTATATTTGTTTTGTCGCTGATCATCTTGAGATGCTTTAAATCTGTATGAGTTGGCTGTGTTTGCGTTAGTGATGGGTTGTTCGCAAACGAATGTCTTGTTTTGGTTAACTTTGGGAACCAAATTGCATTTGTGAAAGCAGCCATTCATTCTTTAAATTTCCAAAATGTTTACTCTCAAACAAAGATTATTTGCAGTTAAGATGAAAATGTATTTACTGAAGTTGTATATCCACACTGCAGAATCAATAAATACTGAGAAAGAGCATCTATTTGTATTCCACATGAAGTTTTCGTTTAGGGTAATGTCATAAAAAAAGAAACAGGCGATTTAATAGTTATGAAATGTAAGATGTAACCTATTTGAATGTGTATTTCACGCTCTAACATAATTCCAGTCTCCCTGTTCAACTTTACACTGGAGATGTAAACCTGGGGGTTATTTTTAAGCATTTTAAACAAAGAGCTGTTCGGGAGCCAAATACACGCACGCACACCAGTGATGGACATTCAGTATTTTTAGTGAGCCCTTTCTGACTCTGTTCACTGGAAAGAGCCGACTCAACAGAAAGACTTGGAATGCCTAATGAACATGCGTGCATTGAACTGTCAGCTGAGTGGCTCGAGGTCGGGGACAGGCAAAGGTTGTAACGGGTGGTCCACAAGGCAGAAGCACAGGGGGCAGGCAGGCTCGGGGTCAGGAACAGAAGGGGTTCGGTAACTGGGAAGGCTGAGCAGAGAACGGGTAACAGGAAAACAGGTAACATGGGGGTAAACTCTGTAAACGCATGAAAAGACAATACAGTCTGGCAGCGGGCGAACAGAAAACACAGGCATAAATAGACAAGAGGTAACGGGAACATAGGAGACACCTGGTGGGAGGATGGAGACAATAGCGAGACAGGTGAAACAAATCAGGGCATGACAGCACCCCCCCTCCTACGTCCGCCGCCTGGCGGTCGACCCGGGCGCATGCCTGGCAGACCGGGGCACCGCCGATAGAAGTCGGCGATGAGGGCCGGGTCTAGGATGTTCCGGGCAGAGACCCAAGAGCGTTCCTCCGGCCTGTAGCCCTCCCAGTCCACCAGGTACTGGAAACCCCTGCCCCGGGATTGGACCCTCAGGAGGCGGCGAATGCAGGATGACCATCAACCAAACGCGGGAGAGGGGTGGCCCTGGGAACAGAAGACGGGACAGTTAGACACAGGTTTGACACGAGACACATGAAAAGTGGGGTGCACACGAAGGGAGGCGGGCAGACGGAGCCGGACCACTACAGGGTTGACAATGTGGGCGATCTGGAACGGCCAATGAATCAAGGGGCCAACTTCTGGGAGTCGACCTTCAGGGGCAGGTCACGAGTGGACAGCCAAACCATCTGTCCAGCACGGTAGCGAGGAGCCGGAGTCCGTCGGCGGTCAGCCTGTCGCTGATAACGGGCGGAGGCACGGATGAGGGCTGAGCAGGCCTTTCTCTAGGTACTGCGACAGCGCCGGTCAAAGGCCTGAGCTGATGGCACTCCCACCTCCAGTTCTTGTTCGGGAAACAGGGGTGGTTGATAACCCAGAGAGCACTCAAAAGGCGAAAGGCCAGTAGCAGAACAGGGAAGGGAATTGTGGGCGTACTCGACCCACATGAGCTGCTTAGACCAGGTAGTGGGGTTGGAGGAGACCATGCACCGCAAGGCGGTTTCCAGATCCTGGTTTGCCCGCTCTGCCTAGCCATCGGACTGGGGGTGAAACCCGGATGACAGACTGACCGTAGAGCCAATCAGGGAACAGAAAGCCTTCCAGAAGCAGGAGGCAAACTGGGGACCTCGGTCAGACCCAACGTCTGAGGGAAGACCGTGGGTACAAAAAACGTGGTGCAGCACCAGGAGAACGGTTTCTTTGGCATATGGGAGCTTGGGTAGGGGAATGAAACGGACCGGTTTGGAGAACCGGTCGACCACAGTCAAAATGGTGGTGTAGCCGTCAGATAGCGGTAGACCAGTGACAAAGTCCAAAGACACGTGGGACCAGGGACGACGGGGGAACGGGCAGAGGCTGTAGGAGCCCACTGGGGCCCTGTCGAGGCGTCTTGTTTTGGGCACAGACGGCACAGGCGGCCGCAAAAGCAGGAACGTCTCTCCCCATGGATAGCCTTCAGAAGCGCAGACGGATAAATGCCAACGTATGGCATGCCCCTGGATGACAGGAGAGAGCAGAAGAATTTACTGGGGTGCGAGCCTGGTCAGGGACAAACAGACGCCCGATCGGATCCCCTCCGGGATCCGGTTGTGTGCGTTGGGCCAGGCGCACAGCGGCGTCCACCCCCCAAACGAGGGTGGTAGCCAGACAGGACGCGGGGAGGATGGTTTCCGGCTCGGTCTTCTGTGTGGCAGGGCTGTACACTCTGGAGAGGGCGTCCGGCTTGACATTTTTGGACCCTGGTCGGTAGGCCAGCGTGAAGTGGAAATGTGCAAAGAGCAGAGCCCACCTAGCCTGTCTGGCATTCAACCGCTTAGCAGACCGGAGATACTCCAGGTTCTTGTGATCCGTCCATACCAAGAAAGGCTGTTCTGCCCCCTCCAGCCAGTGCCTCCATTCATCCAATGCCACCTTCATAGCCAGGAGTTCTTTGTTCCCGATGTCATAGTTCTCCTCCACTGGGGAGAGCCGGCGCAAAAGGAATGCACAGGGGTGCACTTTGTTGTCCACGTCCGATCTCTGTGACAGAACCGCTCCCACTCCAACATCCGAAGAGTCAACTTCCACTATGAACTGTCGTGCCAGGTCAGGACTAGAATGGGAGCGGTGGTAAACAGCCGTCTGAGTGAGGCGAACGCCCGGTCTGCAGCAGAGGACCACATGAAACAGACCTTGGTGGAGGTGAGGTCAGTGAGGGGGGCGGCCACGGTGCTGTAGTCCCTGATGAAACGCTGGTAAAAACTGGCAAATCCCAGGAAACGTTGGAGCTGAAGCCGGGTGGTAGGAACAGGCAACTCCGCGACCACCTGTACCTTCCCTGGATCTATCCGAACGCCGCCTGTGGAGACGATGAAACCCAGAAATGGAACAGCGGATCAGTGGAACTCACACTTCTCCGCCTTCATGTATAACTGGTTCTCCATGAGCCGTTGGAGAACCCGGAATATGTGGGAAACATGTTCTTGGGCTGAGCGTGAAAAAATCAGGATGTCATCCAGATAGACAAAAACAAAGTCATTCAGCATGTCCTGAAGGACATCTTTGATGAGTGCTTGGAATACTGCAGGGGCGTTCGTCAGGCCAAACGGCATTAACAGGTATTCGTAGTGCCCGCTGGCCGTGTTGAATGCGGTTTTCCACTCATCACCTTCTTTTATCCGGACCAAGTGGTAGGCATTGCGTAGGTCGAGTTTGGTGAAAACCACTGCCCCCTGGAGGGGCTCGAAGGCTGATGAGAGGAGAGGAAGAGTTCTTGACCGTAATTTCATTGAGGCCCCTGTAGTCAATGCAAGGGCGCAGCGTCTTGTCTTTTTTCTCCACAAAGAAGAAACCAGCGCCAGCAGAAGAGGATGACGGCCGCATAATCCCGGCCCGAAGCGAAGACGCAACGTTTTCCTCCATGGCCTTGGTCTCTGGTCCAGACAGAGATTAAAGGCGTCCTCTGGGGGGGCGATGTGCCTGGGCGGAGTTCAATGGCACAATCATAAGGCCTATGTGGGGGCAGAGAAGTGGCACGGGCTTTACTGAAAACCGCCTTTAGCCCCAAGTATTCCGCAGGGACCGACGTGAGATCGATGTCTTCTGGTCCAGAGGAGCTCGATGACGTCGGAGGCAGGGCGGCTTGCAGGCAATGAGCATGGCAGAACGGGCTCCAGCCTGTGATGGAGCTGGTGGACCAGTCGACAAGCGGGTTGTGCTGACAGAGCCATGAGTGGCCCGGTACAAAGGGGACTTGTGGTGAGTTCAAGGGCAGGAACTGGATCATCTTTTGGTGATTGCCGGAAATGAGCATAGACACCGGCTCAGAGATATGGGTGACACGCCCGATGGGATGCCCGTCCAAGGCAGTGGCGTTGACAGGAACGTGGAGAGGACGAGACGTTCAATTGAAGCAGGAGGTTGGAATCGATGAAGCATTCATCAGCCCCGGAATCAATGAGGACTTGGACAGACAGAGAACGGGCGGGATCCCAACATGATAGTGGCATGGAACGGGCACCGAGCTGTGGGTGTCCAGGGAGTAGATATCCAGCTCATCAACAGTACCGTGGCTATTGGTGAGCCTGGTCTTTTACTGGACAGTTTGCCACAAAGTGACCGGACCCGCCACAATACAGACAGCTGCGGGAGAGGAGCCTCTGTTGACGAACAGCAGGTGTCAGTCTTGCTCTACCCACCTGCATAGGCTCGGAGTGGGAGTGTTCGGCAGCGGTCGGATAACTTCAGGGGGCTCGGACGGCAGGGTAGACTCGTGCTGTGTACGTCATGGAGCCGGGTACTCGGTGGGAAGCGAAACGCCGGAGTGAAGGCCTCTCTCCCGACGGCGTTCCTGTATCCTGCTACCGATCCTGGTAGCGAGGGAGATGAGGGCGTTTACATCTGGTTGTAGATCTCGAGCAGCGAGCTCGTCTTTAATGGTTTCCAACAAGCCTTGGAAGAATGCGTCAAACAAGGCTTCGGGGTTCCAGGCGCTATCGGCTGCCAGGGTGCGGAATTCAACAGCATAGTCAGCAATGCTGACGTAAACGGAATAAACCCCGAGCGGCTTCCCTGTCCGACATGGGGGAACCAAAGACCCGCTTTACCTCCACTGAGTGTGCCTCCAGGTTGCCACACCCCGGTGATTGCTGTTCCCAGACGGCAGTCGCCCAGGCCAAAGCCCTGTCCGTCATCAGAGTCATAAGGTAGGCAATTTTCGAACGTTCAGTGGGGAACGACGAGGGCTGTAGCTCGAATACCAACGAGCATTGTGTCAGAGAGGACCAATAGGTCTTGGCCTTGCCCGAGAACCGTTCTGGTGGCGGTAGTCGGGGTTGTCGTGGTAGGGACCGGGCCACCCGTCCTAACTGCTTGGTGAAGGCCTATGTGGCTAGCCGCTGAGCTTCCCTCTGTCTCGCGAGTTCATCCATAATGGAGCGTAGGGCTTCTTCATGCCGTCCCACGGACTATGGTGTTTTGCATATGCTCCACATCCGCTGGGTCAGATCGTTAAAAAAAGACAATACGATCTGGCAGCAGGCGAACAGAAAACACAGGCATAAATAGACAAGAGGTCACGGGAACATAGGTGACACCTGGTGGGAGGGTGGCGACAATAGCGAGACAGGTGAAACAAATCAGGGCATGACACTATTAGCTACTAGGTAGTAGTACATTAGCTAGTGTTGTGTTTGTGTATTTGATGACGTATTATATTGACTAGCTATTAATAAAACCAAATGAAATCAATTAGTCAATCACATTTATTTATAAAGCTCTTTTTACATCAGCAGTTGTCACAAAGTGCTTTTACAAAACAACCAGCCTCATCTAAGCACAAACAAACAAGACTATTTTGGTTAAATTGGACGCATGTTGGGGTGCTGAGTGACCTCAGAATGACCTATACAATTTTATTTAATATCTAAAAAAATGACAGCAGCACAAAACTAAATTTTAAACAGCACAAACCAGAAAAAACAAAGCACAAACGAATGAGCCTATTTTGGCTCAGTTTGGAGCATGGTGGGGGGCTGAGTGACATCATCACCAATAATTTAACGTCTAATGTATAAAACATCGAAGCAGCCCAAACGAAACGTTTAACAGCACAAAGCGGCAAAAACGAAGCACAAAGAAACAAGACTATTTTGGTTGAATTTGGAGCATCTATTTGCACTTCCGGTTAGATGCTAACTGCATTTCGTTGATCTGTACTTGTACTGTTCAATAACAATAAAGCTGAATCTAATCTAAATCTCTTGTGATTCATACCAAGCTGTAATTGCAGTTTTAACAAAAGGATTGGTTGTTTTCTGTTTACGCCTTTTAAGAGAGTCAAAATATCCTGTCCAAAGTTAGTCCTCTAGCACTGGTTTCTTCTATCTGGATCCACAGAAAATTTGAGGGGTTAGAGAACCAAAAAAATGCTGACCTAACCTGGGCTGCTCTAAAATACCATAATAGGTTGAGTAACTGTAACCCACCCCTATCATATGGTAGGTATAATAGTGTTAAGCGAAGTCTTTGTCATCTTTTATTCCAAATTAAATTTGTAAATGTTTTCCTCATGTTGGAGAAAAATGCTGGTGGGGGTGTAAGAGGGATTGATTGAAACAAATATAAAAAAAATTGGATGAACATTCATTTTAATAGCATTGATTCTGCCTATTAGTTTGAGGGGAAGAGGCATCCAAACTATCATTTACATTAGCAATAATTGGGTCGTAGTTACATGAGATCACATTTTTTATTTGAGGTGTAATAATGATTCCCAAATACTTGAACCCATCTTTAGACACTGTGAAAGGGTGCTGGACTGTTAGATTATTTCTTTCTTGCTCATTCAGGAAAAGTATTGATGATTTGGACTGATTGACCTTATATCCTGAGAATGTTCCAAACTGATCAATGAGATCAGTCAGAGCAGGTATTGTGTTTTTTAGATCTGAAAAATATAATAATATATCATCAGCAAATAAGGAAATCTGATGTTCTTGCCCTGAAACATCAATTCCCATTATCCCTGAGTGATGTCTTATTGCTATTGCTAGGGGCTCAAGAGCCAACACAAATAATAAAGAGACAGTGGACAACCCTGACGAGCACTACGCAACAGATTGAAGGGCTCTGAGATCAAGTTAATGAGATCGGTCTATATGATTTACATTTATGTTGTGGTTTGTCTGGCTTAGGTAAAAGTGTAATCTGTGCCTTTCTTAGTGATGGGGGAAGAATATCAATTTCCAAGGACTCAAACATCTCCACAAGAGGGCATATTAATTTTTCTTTGAAGGCTTTCAAGGTCTATCGACAGAGCTTTACTGAAGTCTCCTCCAATAAGAAGTTGGCCTGACATATGACCTAAACATAAAAATAATTCCTCAAATAAGTTTGGGCTATCTGTATTTGGTCCATATAGATTCACAAGGATTATATTCACATCAGTGAGCATCCCTTGAAGATTTAAATATCTACCTGCCTTGTCAGGTACAACCTCCAATATTTTAAAGGGGATAGACTTGTGAATTAGTGTTGCATTAGATGCATATGATGCTACATACACCTGTCCTGGCCATCTTCGTTGTATTTTCTGTAATTCACTAGATAGTAAATGTGTTTATTGTAAAAAGACAATAGAAGCTTTAAGTTGTTTAAGTCTATACATAACCTGTTTCAGTTTAATTTACCTAAACCCCTTACATTCCAGGATGTTATAGTTATGTGAATCATTCATCATGTAACCATAGGCTATTGTTTTTCCTCAAGCAAAAGACAATACCCATTTGAAACCTGAACAAAAACATAATGTTAAAAAAAAAAAAAAAATCCTAAACAATCTTACAAGATGTGGCTCTTGGACACTGTCAGCCTGAACAATTCTGTGTCCCTTTTCCCTCCACCCAAACGTTAAAGATCCAACAGTGGACGCGACTGATCCTTCTGCAAGCAGCAAGTCTCTCACAAGCAAACCGGCTGTTCACTAATGTCACTCCACTCCAAAACAGTCAAAATACTAATATAAATGACAACTCAATTAGTAAGCTGTCTCCACACACATAACCAAATGATTTAACTTAGATATGAGCGTTTCGTAAATTAAGCAATCTAGAAAAGTCTGAAATCTCTGTTAGAGGATCCTATTGTGTGTTGCCAAAGACGAGGCTAACCTGTATTTTCGTTATCATGTAGACAAGGAAATAAAAGTTGTTCACACAGTTCACAGCATACTACTGTTCAATGTCTCCTTGTCCCCTGAGTTGCTGGCTTCAATAAGTTTCTCCACTTCCTCTGGAGAGTTGCAGATTTTCTTTTGTCCGTTGTGGGTGACCATAAATTTTTCTGGATATCTGAATCTGAAATCGATGTTAAGCGACTGTAGGCGTTTCTTCACCCCACTGTTTCCATTGTTTGTGCACCTCCAAGGAGAAATCCAGAAAGAACATAACTTTGTGCTGTTGGTACATCACTGTTTTCATCTTTCTGGCAACCCCCATTACTCTTTGTTGACCATGAAAGTTCAGGAACTTCATGATTAGCACTCGAGGATATCTCTGTTTCGTTGTATTGCTAGGGAATTTACCAAATCTGTTCGCTCGTTCAATTATAACTGGACTTGGTAGTGATGCTCCAAGCACATCAGATAGCCACTCTTCCAAGAATTTAACGGCACCGTTTTCTGCAAACCATCAAAACTATCTTTCTGGATTGCTAATTTGGTGCTCAGCCACGGAAAGTCTGCCTCCAAAGTCATGAATTTCTGTCTTAATGTCTTGGATAGCAGACAATACTCCGTCAAATTTCAAGGTAAAAACAATTTTCAGGTCTGAGATGGCTTTCATCTCTTCTTTTTCTTTGTTAGCCATAGCACCCAGCATAAAGTTAACTTAATCAGGTGTCTCCCTTTTTGTCAAGATTATTTTTCAATGTCGTCTTTCGGTTAGCCATTTATGTTGTTCTATTCGACTTTAACTCTGTGTGGTTGATCCAGCCTGGTCTTCGAGTTTTTTAACAGCCAAAAACAGGATTTGGACTGTTTGTAGTGAGAGCCCCTTCTAACGTGCCCTACTCAATTGCCGCCATGTTGATTCCCCTCAGCTGGTGCCCTTTTAATTTTTTTCGCCCCTGCCCCTCAGACAGCCTGAGTCCCCCACTGGTGTTGGCGTATCTAGTATTTGTAGAATCCTCTCTTCAAACTCAGAAATTTCACCTTCTCTTCGTAACCTCTTCCAGATTCGCTGGCTGGAGGAGGGGCCTGGCTAGTTGGCAGTGGGGCCTTGCTGGAAGAGGGACCTAACTGGCTGGCAGTGGGGCCTGGCTCTTTGGCAGTGGGGCCTGGCTGTTTGACAGTGGGGCCTGGCTGGCTGGTAGAGGGGCCTGGCTGGCTGGAAGAGGGCCTGGCTGGCTGGCAGTGGGGCCTGGCTGGCTGGATGGCAGGCAAGCTGGAATGGCTACTCTGCATATTGCCAGTGGTCTCCCTGTATTCAATGAATGGTGCTCAAAATTTCATAACAGCCATGTACTTCCATGGTCGGATGGTGGAGGAGCCAGCCCCACTCCTATGCCTTTCCTTCTCCTTATTTTTATTTTGTGTCCCTCAACCCCTTCCATTTCTTCCTGCACTGTTCCTCTAATAAGATATAATTGTTTAAGAACATTGCTAACAAACATACTAGTTTACAACCAAGTAACATAATTACTTGCTAACATTACATAGCAGCTGTGAAGATATATGTGCATTGATTGTCTTCATAAAACCCACCAGGTACACAATTTTCAGTGGAAATATTGTTATTTATTACATGATATTACCTTTTTATTAAAACTGACAGATCACATTCTTCTCTGAATTTCTACTCAAAAGTTGTAGCTACCTTTCTTGGGGATGGCCAATAATAGCTGGACATTAGCTAAGTATTTCATGATTATGTGTATGACTAAATATTTAATAGACCAGGAAGCATAGTGAGCGGTGATGGACAGCTATCTAGCAGGCTCTGTAGCAGTTCATTCATTCAAGCAGCACAAAATACAGGTTCAAGGCACTAAAATACATGAGTGCAAAGTTAACACATGCAATTGTTTTAAGATTAACTTTGCATATATCATTTTGTATTTTCATAAGGAGTTGTAGGACCTATGCAGCTTTCCTGAAAAAATAATATTACTATATTACATTGAAAGTGCCTTTATTGCTATCATGCATAAAATAAGATTTTACAAAATTAACAAGTTTCCATAATATTTGTTTTATTATTATTAATTACTACTTTGCCTATTTTGTATCCAAAAGATGGGGAAAAAGTATTCATTTTTATTTAATTGTTTTACTCTTACTCTCATTGTCCATACCCTTACAATTGTAGAATAGCCTGTGGGTGTCCTAGTGAAACCCAAAACCACCCCGTTGTTCCAGACACTCTACTGCATGAAGAACATACGCCGATCAGCCATATATTATGACCAACTGCCTAATATTGTGTAGGTCTGACCCGTCGAGGCATGGACTCCACTAGACCTCTAAAGGTGTGCTGTGGTATCTGGCACCAAGATGTTAGCAGCAGATCCTTTAAGTCCTGTAAGTTGTGAGGTGGGGCCTCCATGGATCGGACCTGTTTGTCCAGCACATCCCACAGATGCTCGATTGGATTGAGATCTGGGGAATTTGGAGGCCAAGTCAACACCTTGAACTCGTTGTGTTCCTCAAACCATTCCTGAACCATTTTTGCTTTGTGGCAGGGTGCATTATCCTGCTGAAAGAGGCCAATACCATCAGGGAATACCGTTGCCATGAAAGTGTGCACATGGTCTGCAACAATGCTCAGGTAGGTGGTATGTGTCAAAGTAACATCCATATGAATGGCAGGACCCAATATTTCCCAGCTGAACATTGCCCAAAGCATCACACTGCCTCCGCCGGCTTGCCTTCTTCCCGTAGTGCATCCTGGTGCCCTGTGTTCTCCAGGTAAGCAACGCACACGCACCTGGCCATCCATCCACGTGACGTAAAAGAAAACGTGATTCATCAGACCAGGCCACCGTCTTCCATTGCTCCGTGGTCCAGTTCTGATGCTCACGTGCCCATGGCGCTTTCGGCAGTGGACAGGGGTCAGCATGGGCACCCTGGCTGGTCTGCGGCTACGCAGCCCCATACACAACAAACCGTGATGCACTGTGTGTTCTGACACCTTTCTATCAGTACCAGCATTACATTTTTCAGCAATTTGAGCTACAGTAGCTTGCCTGTTAGATCGGACCACACGGGCCAGCCTTCTCTCCTCACGTGCATCAAAGTGCCTTGGCCGCCCATGACCCTGTCGCCGGTTCACCGCTTTTCTTTCTTTGGACCACTTTTGATATGTACTGACCACTGCAGACTGGGAAACACCCCACAAGGGCTGCAGTTTTGGAGATGCACTGACCCAGTTGTCTAGCCATCACAATTTGGTCCTTATCAAAGTCGCTCAGATCCTTACGCTTGCCGCTTTTTCCTGCTTCTAACACATCAATTTTGAGGACAGAATGTTCACTTGCTGCCTAATATATCCCACCCACTGACAGGTGCCATGATAACAAGATTATCAGTGCTATTCAATTCACCTGTCATCTGTCGGTGCTCACAGCCCAGCAGCTCGATTGGCATTCACGAGAGAACACCAGAATTGGCAGGTTTGCCATTGGTGCCCAGTTCTCTTCACAGATGAGAGCAGGTTCACACTGAGCACATGCGACAGATGTGAAAGAGTCTGGAGACACTGTAGTGAATGTTATGCTGCCTGCAAAATCATCCAGCATGACCAGTTTGACGGTGGGTCAGTGATGGTCTGGGGAGACTTATTCTTGGAGGTTCGTACAGACCTCCACGTGCTAGCCAACAGTAGCCTGACTGCTGTTAGGTACCGGGATGAAATCCTCTGGTGCAGTGGGCCCTGGGTTCCTCTTGGTGCAGGACAATGCCCGGCCTTCTGTGGCCAGTGTGTAGGCAGTTCCTGGATGACGAAGGCATTGATGCCATCGATTGGCCATTACGTTCCCCAGACCTGAATCCAATTGAGAACCTCTGGGACGTCATGTATCGTGCATCCGACGCCGCCAAGTAGCGCCACAGACTGTCCAGGAGCTCACTGATGCCCTGATCCAGGTCTGGGAGGAGACCCCCAGGACACCATCCGCCGTCTCATCTGGAGCATACCCAGACATTGTTGGGAGTGCATACAGGCACGTGTGGGCCATACTCACTACTGAGTCACATTATGAGTTGCCGTGATGAAATTCACGCAATTTGGAAATGCCTGTGGTTTCAATTGTTTACTCTGATTTTCGGTGTGAGTTTGAATCCAGCGCTCAATCAGTTGGTGATTTTGGTTTCCACTGACCGTTGTTATGTCATTTTGTTCTCAACGAATTACACAATGGACAGTAAAGATTTTGATCTTCAATATATTTTGGTCATCAAGATCCGACGTGTGATTTAAGTGTTCCATTAATTTTTTTAGCAATATTTTATTTTACATAATAGTTGTTGAACATCTTTTTGTGAAATACACTGCAGTAAGCACCTCACAGTTAGGCTAAATAGAACTCATGGGCTAGAGACAAACGTCTAGTAACATGCATGCAAAAAAACATGCGTTTTTTGCCATTGTCTGTTAGTTTTCACATCGCATGTAGCAATTAGCTGTGAGCATGGTATGCTCAGTTAAAAGCGCAGTGGGGAACTGTCAGGGCCCTCTACGCCCTTAGAGAGGGCCTAAGGATAGATACAAATCTGTATATGTTTTTAAATATTATAATTTGCAATTTTGTTTTCACTGATTTCAACTTTTTTGTCTTTATTGTAATGATCTTCCTACTGAATTTTTTCAGTTTATGTTGGAAAAAGAAGGGTTAATATACAAGAGAAAAAAATATCCAATCAGAATTTTTCTTTGATAGTATCTTGGTAGAAATTATCTAGCTGTGCTCAATGCTCATTGGCTAGGCCCTCAGGCTTTGAATAGAAGGCACCAGCCAACGTTATTGACATTGACTTAAATTAGAGCAGCATTTTGGAATGACAGTAGAATCAACCAATCACAAATAGTCTGGTAATAGGTGGGACAATTGTATGACGCCTCAAGGCCCTCTAGCGGGCCTAAGTATACGTCACTAATTCAGAGCCAATAGCGAGCCTTATCTTGTTTTCTCACAATTGAGCCTAGCTAGCTGCCTAGCTTTTTGCAGTGAGTACAGGTAATGGTGGCGAGCCCAGCTGTCAGCCCTGGCTTTGATCTCAATCGAAAAAGAACTTATTTGATTTAAAATCAAAAGACAATCTACATGAACCTGCCATTATCCATTTCATAAAGGACGACAGGGAATGGACTTTGTTTTTAAATGATAATCATAATACTGAGTGGATTTTTTGTTTTCATCTACAGCTTGCTTTTTGTTGATATCTCATTCATACCATTTTGATCACAATGTGTAAAATATTATTTCAACTTTAGACTGGTTGTGTGGTAAAAACAAATGTAATAACGTTGCAATTGGACGTACTGGGTATATGACATTTCTTGTTGTGGTGCTTTTTTTATTGCTGCATGCTTGGACTTTTTTTTTCTCTGACAGCATATACTGTCCGTGGTCTTGAAACAATGTGAGTAGTTGTGTGGTTGAATTTATTCTGCCTTTAATTGAGTGACTGTTTTGGCAAATGTTTCTTTGAAACGACACAACCCTATTTTTGTCCAACGTGGTTCCTGCTATTGATATTTGCAACTGTTGTGTACATTTGCTGCTTCTGTGAGCCACAGCCGAGGCGTGGCTAAAGTATGGTAACCACACGTCTCGGTTTGCCCGGGATTGTCCCGGTTTCAAGCTTGGTGTCCCGGGTCCTGACAAATATCTGTAACACACTAAAATGTCCCGGTTTGCGACATTCACTACCAAGTTGTCCCGGTTTTCACAACAATAAAAAAAATAATAATAATAATAGGCTAATAATAATACTGTACTGTTTCCACATATGAGTCGGAGCCAAACAAACAACTGCACAGAACTGCGTAGCAAAGCAACAATTCTCATCAAAGCTCAAAGCGCCCCCGCTCCACCAACCACAAGCACACATGATGACCAACATGCGTGCATAAGCGCATACACATGCAAGTGCATTTACGTGCGGTTACACAAGGGATCCGGTTTGGGGGTCACCCTAGGCTAAGGACCTTTTGACTCTGTCATCAAAGAATTGCTTCTCCTACATAGGTCTACAAAAGAAAGGTCTCAAGTCGTGCTCTGTATACACAGGTATCTCTATCTTTATCTACAGTATATATATGACGTCAGATCTTTTTCTGCTACTGAGGTCCTAGCTCCAATTGTCACGGTTCGCCACTGTAAAAGCGCGAACACAATGCAATTGAGCAAAATGTTAACTAACTACTTTAAAGTTTTTCTCCACACTGCAGTTCTGTTATCTGTCGACTAGCCTGGGTTATTAAGATACACTAGTCAAGATTTTGCCGTCGCCGTGATGATGATGATTTTCTCTTTCCTTCTTGCAAAGGATTGACATTATTCTGTGACATGCAACTGTTCTTTGGTACAATTTATACTACTGAACGTTCGAAAAATTTGAAACTTTTTTTTAATCTGGTACCTATTTCAAATCGAACATGACACGGCTTTTGCGGTCTGCACTGAGTCACCATCGAGAAGCAGATAGTGTCCTTGTGAAATTCAAGTCTGAGATGTGCTCCTCTGTCCTTCCTGAGACTTTATCTATGCCAGGTTTAAGCAACCTAGCCTTAACGAGAGACAGTCTAACCCTACGTGCACACTGTCCACTCGCTAGCGCTACAAAGAGGCACGCTCCCATTTATTTCCAACAAGAGCCTGCAAATCACTGCGGCAATGGGCGGAGCTAATCTCGGAGACAAAATCTCCCAGCGCCAGTTGAGACATATTCAAATTTATGCTAAATTCCAGCGAGTGGACAGCGACGGAGTTCGGCGACTACCAATGGCAGGGCAGATGTTCTCTGCATCTTGAAGTCCCTTCCTTTTTCTACTCACTATCTAAAAACTCACTTGCAATCTAAAAAAATTGGATGAGAAACTTATAAATGCAGTGTCCAATTTCCCCATTATTTATGATGCTTCTCTGGCTTCATACAGTGATATAATTCTAAAAATGGATGCATGGAAGGTTTCAGAGATCGTTGGGATCACGGGTGATACATGCATAGCGTAAAACGAAGTAAATTGCTATTTAAACATAGACAAATCATTGACTTGGCATCGTTGTAATTAATTTTTAGTAGTGGAGTCAGGCAAATACTAAATACTTACTAATATTTGCAGAGAGGGATGTTTCCCCTATACTGGTTGACTGGTTGTTGCTGGCATAAATTAGGAAGATACGCCCCGCCTGAGTGGCCAGTGTGCACGCTAGGGAAGGCTCAGCGACAGCTCTCCAGAGATTGAGCCATTTGAAAGCAGAGCGAGAAAACAGTGTGCACGTAGCATGAGGCTGGCTCTGGCCATTAGACCACAGACGTGATCTAGGTGAAAGTGTCCAGGACATCCTATGCCTGGGTTGATTTCAATGAGATTTGTTTCGGCCAACCAATCTAAACTTTCTGGCAAACGCTAGTCCCTATTTCTATATTGTGGACCATTTACAGTACAAGTATGATTAATGCTAAAAAGATTAGTGCACAGCATACCTAAACTACCTATTTCTTACAAATGGGGCATGATCTTCCATTTAAAGGAGATATTAGTGCCCAGATATGCATGGAACCAGGACTTTGAAAGACTTCAAAGTGGGCATTGAAAAAAAGCAGATTCAAAAGCTGTGGGGTTAGCATATTTACAGTAGACAAAGATGTTAAATAAATGCATACCTTATAACATACTTTAAATAATATAGCTTTAAATAATGTTTCCAAAATGAAATTAAATGTTGAAGTTGACTTCTAAACAACTACAAATACACAATCAGTTGGTTCAGTTAAAAAAAAACTCTGCTATGGCACACCTGAATGTGCTGTGGTGCAACCAACTCTCTTTAGAAGTCACATAATTATTTGAACAGAGTCCACATTTGTGCTGTTAACTGCCTGAAGTCGGCAACCCATCTTCTTGACCTGTATTTCAGCCATCTTCTGATGTTTTATGTTGTATATAAACTTCCCCAGAGCTGATGCTGCTACCATCATGTTTTACGGTAGGAATCAAGCTCTCAGGATGATGTGCGGTGTTAGGCTTGCGCCAGACATAGCGCTTAGCATTACACACTGGCTACCACTGAGCTGTGGAAAACTAACTCCTTTAGAGTTGACATATGCCACTTGATGGTCTCCCTGACTACTTACCTTCACACTCTTATACTCGGTTTTTGAGGATGGCCTGTTCAAGACAGATTCACAGTTAAGCAATATTCTCTCACTTTCTTAATAATTGTCTGTGCTTTGGGGGATATTGAATGACTTGGAAATGTTTTTATATCCCACTCCTCATTGGTGCTCCTAAATAACCTTATTTCAGATTTGCGTTGAATGTTCCTTTGTCTTTTTTAGGAATTGTACTAACCAACTGTGGGACCTCCTTGAAAGTAGTAGTGTATTTAACCTGTAATCATGTGAATCGCCTTAAGCTGATTAACATTCTCTAGTAGATTACCTGCAGTGCCTATAAAACTTAAGACTCAATCTTGTAATAATTAACAATGTATAAGTGACTTTGTCCTCATTCATGCCTGTTCATGCCTCAGTTTGGATCTACTTAAAAAATGATCACGTCTCAGAATGGCGGGTGGAATAGAAAAACTCAGCCTGAAGCGAGAAGTGGGCTTTACTGGTGCTATCTCATTCATTGCTGGGACCATGATGGGATCGGGAATTTTTATGTCCCCTCAGTATGTGCTGATCAATATAGGAAGCCCAGGAGGCAGTCTGGTGATCTGGGCAGCCTGTGGCATACTGGCTACGTTGGGTTCCCTCTGCTATGCTGAACTGGGAACTGTCATTCCTGAATCTGGTGGAGAGTACATTTATTTTCTGAGGATATTTGGCCAAGTAATTGCCTTCATGTTTGCTTTCAGTTTTGTCATTGTGATGAGACCTGCTAGTGCAACTGGGATAGCACTGAGCTTTGCTGAATATGCAGTGGCTCCTTTCTACCATGACTGCACCCCTCCAGAGCTGGTGGTCAAGTGTGTGGCTGCAGTGGGTATTGTGGTGTTAGCCATTGTGAACAGTATGACTGTACGTCTGGCAATGTTCATCCAAGTATTTTGTATGTGCTTCAAGCTGGTGGCCTTGGCAGTAATCATTTTTGGAGGTTTGGTACTGCTGTTCGACGGGAACAGTAATCACTTTGAGGATTCCTTTAAAGGAACCAATGTGGAAATCAGTTCCATTGGGATTTCTCTCTATCAGGGTCTGTGGTGCTACGATGGCTGGAACACTTTGAATTATCTCACAGAAGAACTAAAATGCCCTGAGGTAAGGAACAATTTATGAGTATTTGTCTGGTGCTACAAGTCTGTATGCTTTATAGACTATTGTGTTCTTCTGTACTACTGAAGTTATATGTCAGGGGGGAGGCCTGGCAAAAAAAACTGCAAAAAACAAATAAATGGGGCCATTTAGAATCAAAGTAAACAGATCAATATACTATGCATCTTGAGAACAGAGTATTAACTACTGTACATACTTTGCACCCACCATTAAGTATTCAAAGGGTATTTGTGTTTTGGGTTCTTTTTTTGACAGTTTATTCTGTTTCTTGAATCAATAAGCCAGCTGGCATTGCAGCAATATCACTTAGCTTTGCAGAATGTGGAACGTTTCTTCCAAGACTGTTCTTCTCCTCAGCTAATAGTGAAGTGTACTGCTGTTTCAGCCATGACTGTAGTCATTGCCAACATCTTGAATATACGTTTAATTATGAGATTTCAGGTGGCAAAACTATTTGCCCTGATGGTAATAGTAATCGGGGAAGTGTGATAATTGCACAGGGGAATGTTGCTGTACAACAAAGCTTTCCATGGTACAAACTTGGGCCTGAGTTCCAAAGTGATGGCTTTTTACCAAGGCCTCTGGTCCTTCACTGGATGGTGTAATTTGAACTATGTGACAGAATAGTTGAAAAGACCTGAGGTTAAAATGAACTGTAATTCTGAGTCTTTCCCAACATGATCTTTATGAAAATATAATACACTTCTCCATCTTGCACCATCTCAGGTAAATCTGCCCAGGGCAGTTATGATTGCCATCCCCATGGTAACCCTGCTGTATCTACTGGTCAATGTGAGCTACCTGGTTGCCTTGACGCCCAAAGAACTGATGGCATCAAGTGCAGTGGCTGTCACCTGGGGGTGAGAAAGCTTGATTACGTTCACACGCCTCTATGTAATTTTGTTCAATTTATGGTGAGCTAACAATAACCATGTTTTAACCACTGCTTTCTTCTGGAAAATGTGAAATCCAAGATAAGAGAAAGGGTTTGCTGTTGGGGCTGTACTTCTAGACCTAAGGAAAGCTTTTCCCAAAATGCCTTGAGATGGATGAAATCATACCTTGAAGGCAGAACTTAATGTGTCAGAGTGAGCAATGAGTTGTCGCCCACTTAAGACTCAATCTTGTAATAAGTTACTTTGTCCTCTTTCACAAACTATAGTTGTTTGGGAGAACAAGAATTAAGGAATAATAACTGGCCTTGTATCTGGGAGGTTCTGGTTTGTACTAGTAAGATTGCTTTGCTGTACTCTGTACTAACGATTACGAATATAATGACGTAGGTCAGGTAAGATGTGGGCGTGCCAAAAGGGTCAATACTGGGGCCCTTCCTGTTCAGTCTGTACATTAATGATCTGCCTTCTCTCTGTATTGGGTCTGAAGTTCAAATGTATGTAGATGATACAGTGATATATGTGCATGCAAATAACTAACAACAAGCTGCACAAGAACTCACTACTGTGATGATCCAGGCTACTAAGTGGCTCAGTGATTCATGTTTGCATCTCAGTGTGAAAAAAACAGTCTGTATACATGGAGAACCCATGGCACCAGGATGTATTATGGGAAGGAGCCAAGCCGGCGGAGTCAGTGTGATGCTTTCTGGTGGGAAACCTTGGGTCCTGTCATTTATGTGGATGTTACTTTGACACGTACCATCTACCTAAACATTGTTGCAGACCATGTGCACTCTTTCATGGCAACAGTATTCCCTGATGGCATTGGCCTCTTTCAGCAGGATAATGCACCTTGCCATGAAGCAAAAA
Organism: Esox masquinongy; assembly: GCA_016801175.1. Taxonomy (NCBI): domain Eukaryota; kingdom Metazoa; phylum Chordata; class Actinopteri; order Esociformes; family Esocidae; genus Esox; species Esox masquinongy. Next base: position 21,278 of record JACXGI010004409.1, on the reverse strand, counting down.
TGGTTCAGGAATGATTTGAGAAACACAACAACGAGTTCAACGTGTTGACTTGGCCTCCAAATTCCCCAGATCTCAATCCAATCAAGCATCTGTGGGATGTGCTGGACAAACAAGTCCGATCCATGGAGGCCCCACCTCACAACTTACAGGACTTAAAGGATCTGCTGCTAACGTCTTGGTGCCAGATACCACAGCACACCTTCAGAGGTCTAGTGGAGTCCATGCCATCAACAGGTCAGGGCTGTTTTGGAGGCAAAAGGGGGACCTACACAGTATTAGGTCATAATGTTATGGCTGATCGGTGTATATGTCAGGGGAGAAGCTCCAGGTGGTACCCGATTTGAAGTGCCTTGGCATCATACTGGATTACAACCTTTCTTTTAACAAGAAAAGGAATCAGGCAAGCCTACTTCGACCGGCCCACGATTAAAAGGGATGAATGATTTGAACAGGGATTCGAACGGGGGTCTCTTATGTGACCGACTGTATCTTTAACTACTACCCCACTAAGCTATACACATGCTGTGATGTGGTGTCAATATACTTCTGCATTGTTAAACCAATTAGTCAAAACTTCACGGTTCTTGACACTAGTTCCCTCCATTAGCTAACTTCCAAACCAACAACAGGTAGAACAGGGTCGCTACACTACATTCAATGCGTTAAATTAGTGTTAGATTCTGTCCATTTTTGATCCATAAACAAAATTAATGCAACCGAAAGTCAGGGGAGAGACATCTTTATTCAGCATGAGGCTACGAGTCCAATATCCTCCAATAAGAAAGGTTTATCCTACAAAAGACACTTGTATGGTATGTTCCAACCTATGGTCAATGGGCTTATCCATAGAGCCCATGTCAGTCACATGGGCAACTCCTAGAAGGAGGTATGGATAGGATGTATGGACAGGATGTGTGGGGCCCATCAGTAACAGGCATCACGTCCTATCTATTGTCCTTTGTTCAGAGTTAGTCAGCATATCTGTGTTGTGTTAAGTTTCTCATGCTCATTTCCTCTCATTAGAAAGAGATTACTGTAGATGGCTAGCTATACAGTAATGAAAACAATGACTCCAATCACTCCATGGCTGGTTCCACTACACTATGTGAACTGAGCTTTGTAAATTGCAATCGAGAGGAATGTGTTCATTGCCGGTGCAGTTTGACCATCGCAATATAACCATAAAGTTTTACTTTAGGTTTACTATAATGTAGCTACTGAAGCTTGTAGCCAGCTAAGTTTTAGTCTGGCTGTACAGTACCTATAATGAAAACAATGAGTCCAATCACTCCATGGCTGGTTAGTTTCTTTAGAAAACAATGACAGTTGAATAGCCAACCATTATGCTATGTGGACTACGCTACGCAAATCGAGATCTATATGTCGGTGCAGTTCGTCCATCACAATATAACCGTAAACAGGTTTATTTTAGGCTTACTATAACGTAGCTACTGAAGCTTGTAGCCAGTGAAGTTTCAGTGTATCCTGTACAAATCCTAATGCCTAATTTGTTTTGTCCATGGCGAGGACTGAATGCCGGTCACCTACATGGCAGTTTGTGTTTCTAACCACTACGCCATTTAACAATGGGTAGTCAGTCAGTCAGGCACTCACTCACTCAGTAAGAGACATTCACTCTTCTTGGCCGGCTCCGCTTACGCTGTCCATCCAAAAGCAGGTGGAAAAGGTAACTCAAAAAACAAATTCAATCATACAAATTGTAAATTAGCTACAATTTGTATGATTGAATTTGTTTTTTGAGTTACCTTTTCCACCTGCTTTTGGATGGACAGCGTAAGCGGAGCCGGCCAAGAAGAGTGAATGTCTGTTCTGACTGTAGATGTAGCAAAACTATGATGCTCCCTCACTTAACATACTGATTGACTAGTTGGGCCCAAGCTTGCAGTTCAACATTAAAACCTATCCAGTCTGTCTAAAAACAGTCTCTCAAAGTGCTTGAAAGGAAGCACAACAGCCATCATCATTGTTACGTCCTCAGAAAGCATGAGCTCCTGAGTTTACTTTTGTTAAACAGAAATCCCAAACCCATAGCAGCAGATCCACAAGATCTGCCATGAGAGGTGACTGTATAGTTCCCTTAAGGAAAAGCACCTTTAGTCAATCTGCTTCCTCTGTTAGAGCTTCCCATGTCTGGAACACACTGCTATCAGACACACACAACTGCACCATCTATCACACCTTCACAACAAACCATGAAGACATGGCTAAAGGCCAATCAGACTTGTGAACATAATACCTAGCTGTGTATTGCTGCTTTCTCTGTCGCCAGTAGTTTGAGAAGTATGTAAACAATTTGCTGTTTTTATGTATTTTGATGCTTTTTGTACTATTGCTCTGTCTGCATGCGTGTTGCTGGTCCAATGTTGCTCAGCATATGCTCACTGCTTGTCTGTATTGTTATTGTAATTGTTTTTAACAACCTGCCCAGGGACTGTGGCTGAAAATTAGCCGACTGGCTAAAACCGGCACTTTTACTGAAATGTTGATTAATGTGCACTTTCCCTGTAAAAATAAAAATACAAATGTTGTTGGCGTCAACAGGAATAAGGTGCTCGGGAGCTGGGGATGGGTGATGTCCATCGCAGCCGCTCTTTCCGCTTTTGGCTCCCTGAATGGGACATTCTTTAGTGGTGGTCGAGTGTGTTTTGTGGCAGCAAGAGAGGGACACTTGGTAAGACATTTTAACTTGCATTTTTATAAAGGAAACTCCAACATTTCTGATGTAGGTATTGAGTTATAATTTTTTAGTTATGTGATTATTTGTAAATCTTTGCATAGCCTGATATTCTTGCTATGGCCCACGTGAATCGACTGACCCCCTCTCCAGCCCTTATCTTCACCACGGCTATCTCACTCCTGGTTCTCATCCCTGGGGACTTCCAGAGCATTGTCAACTTCTTTAGGTAGTTCAAGCTATGACTTCAACATTGCTCAAAATATTTAGGAATTTGTTGTTTTATTTATCTTTTATTTTATCTTCCATTGATATCGCCAGTTTCACTGCCTGGTTCTTCTATGCAGTCACTCTGTCTGGGCTCCTTTACCTCAAGATCAAGAAACCTGAACTTCCTAGACCATATAAGGTGAGTCTCATAGGACACAGTCCCACGTAGCTTAATTGGTAGAGCTTGACACTTGCATCACCAAGATTTTGATTCCCTTGGGGGCCAGTACAAAAAGTATAAAAATGTATGCATTCACTACTGTACATTACTTTAGATGAGCATGTTTGAGAATATCACATTTATCTGATTAAGAATTTATAAATTATGCTTAAGTCTTTTTGATCAAGACAGGATGCAAATCCATTTCCATAAATGTTTCATCTCTGTCCACAGCTCGTGACAGTCCCACTGCTTTTGTTTGTTTATCCAGGTTCCAATTGTATTCCCCATTTTGGTCATCATGGCAGCCATTTTCCTTGTGCTGGCACCTGTCATTGACAACCCAGCAATAGAGTACCTCTATGTAACCTTATTCATCTTCAGCGGAGTGCTGGTTTATGTGCCATTCATCCACTACATAATCTGCCCTGGACTACTGGAAAAAGTCACAGTGTTTCTACAGATTTTCCTAGAGGTGGCCCCAACAGACAAAACTCTATGATTTATTTTACAGATTAAAATACTCAAGATATCTAAGAATTAAAAGGAAAAGGAAAACTTCTGGAAGTTGATATACTGTGTACGTGGCTCACCTTCAGTGGTATGGACTGACTAGTGGCCTCTGGATATTAGTTGTTTGGGAGAAAAAGAACTAAGGAATAATAACTGGCCTTGTATCTGGGAGGTTTTGGTTTGTATTAGTAAGATTGCTTTGCTGTTCTCTGTACTAACGATTACGAATATAATGACATAGGTCATAGGTAGAATGTTTAGACAGAGTTTTTATACTCGGCTGTTACTTTTAGCTCAGTGTCAAGTGTTTTAATTGATTCACTTTGATCATGCCCAATATAACAATATGAATATGTTCAAAATACATAGTTTAGTTGGATAAACACAAATATATGTGTATGTGACACACAAAAAATGTTTGGTTTCTTCAAAATATGCTCACAGTGTTAAGATTTCTAAGTGAAAATGTGCTGGGATTCGATTTGTTTTTCAACTTATTTTGGATGCAGCAGTACTGTTAGCTACAGTTATTTGGGCCATTAACACACGAACCGCCAAATGCCTACGCCAATCAGCGTTTGAGTTTGTAATTAAAATAAAACTGCCATTTTGAAAGCTGCACCCTCCTTCTTCCATTACTTCCTAAACAGGCATATATTACATTGTTCCATTATCAGAATTCTAAACTGACAAACGGAAAACTATTTAGAGACTATTTATCTGCTTTTTAACCCTGTTTTCCGACTTAATCTGCCAACAGCCCACGGCACTTAACGTTAGTATCCAAATGGTACCCAGGTGCTAATCACCCCTCACTGAATGCATGACGTCAATGAATGAATGCGCGATACTCCCAGATGAATGATCAGAGCCTTGGTTGAATTCGAATGAACTTACAAATAAAATACAAGCTTTCCATGACCATCCAAAAGTTTAATAAGGCTATTAATGTAATACAAATGATAATGGATACTTATCACACGTTACTGTTTTTCAATAGGAAATTCACCTTATTCTGTAGGCTAATTCATCAAATGTAAATCTAAAATATAAATCTACAAATGTATTATGCTAAATAATTACTCAAGAAACGAAACACCAAGGATATTGTTTACCAATTACCAATTCAACAAAGGTATTACATGTTACTGTTTTATATTATAAGGAGAAACTAAATCGCACACAAATCCTATCATGTCTCTTTGAATTTGCTCTGCTTATTTTACTGAAGATTAATATTTTACAAATGTATTAGGCTAAATAATTATTTACAAAACAAAATACCCAGGATATTCTTTACCACTAGAGCTATGCATTGGCATTAAAATCAACTCGATTGCCCCACTACAACCCCTGGGAGAGACCTGCAAAGACGTGCCGTTCATATAGCCTATTCATTTTGGACCTCGTCTTTTTCTAATAACTCCTCTCAGATATTCAATAACTTATTCATGTCACCTATAGATTGGCTGTGTAAATTTAATTTTGTACATTTGTAGGGCCTAATAAACAAATGAAAATACTATTTCCTGTGTTATTAGAAATAATCATTCTACGTATATTTATTTTTGTCATTTTTTTCATATGATAAGACCTTCAATACAAACACATTCTTGTATTTTTTCAAATTCATTAACAATTTCAAACAAACAAATTCATTATTTTTTTGACTATTCTATATAGTTTGATGATGACCCAGTAGATGAACTCTGGATGGTGGATGGTGATGCTGTGGAGGAGAATGCGTATGCTAATAGGGACGGTTTGTATGCTAATGATGTAAAATGCTGTTCGTCTCTGGCTGTTAATGTTCGTCTGAAAGGTATGGCGGTTCTACAGTAGTGCTAAAACAGTCTATATGAAAAGCTAGCTAAATTAGCATTTTACTGTTTTTATTTATTTAGTCACCCAATGTATACTTTGTAATGCTTTAAAAAATATTGACAGAGTGAGACTCAGTAACAGACCAAGTGTGGTAAAGAGTGGAGCTATGTTTTTAGATACTGGTCTCCAGCAGAGAGTTGCTTATGTGCATGGAGCCAAGAGTGTTGCCACTGGTCCAAGGCCCTGTGAATGGTGATCCCATTACAATGTCATAAACTGTTTTAGCATATTTGTACTTGAATTGCACCTACAGAGTCTGGCAGGAGACAACAAGTACTAGGCAGGTACTAATGACAGCACACAGACTCAGGAGGACATGAACTAGCACGCTGTGGCCCCCCGTTCTCTTCAATAGAGGAATATTGAGAAGTCCACAATCACTTCTCCCTTTGCACTCTCTCCATGTATCTGAAACTGAGAAAGAGAGAGAGAAAAAAAATAATGGAAGTCAAAAATATAATAATGAATCTCATTGAAATTTACTTTGGAAAAACAATATTTAATGTCAATGATTTGGTGTTTACTTGAATAGAGATGACATGGTGTGTTGGAAAAAGTGTTCACCTCTTTGGCCGTTTGTTTTTTTCATGTGCACATCTAGGTCCTCCAGAAGCTAGTCAGTCTCTTCTGACTCAGGCTACACCCTCTACATGGGCTCCTCAGCTGCCTAAGCAACTAGTCCACACCTGTCAGGTTTTTGTTCTAACAAAATGTGAAAACCAAACATTTTGACACAATGTCTTTTTATGTATCAACTGGCCAAGCAAAAATTCTACTTGAATTCACTGTCTTTGAGAAAGCTCTTCTAATCATATGGTAGCTTTACAGAGCTAGGTGCTGACGTTTAAACCATCTCATAGGTAAGTAATTAATAAGTAAAGTTAAAAAAATTAACTTTTATAGTATTTTGTAGTTCTTAGTGGATGGTTACAATGAATTGGATACTACTGGAACACATTACTGTACACGTTAGCTTGTGAGCAGTAGTTAGCTTGTGAGCAGTAGTTTTCTAGCTAGGGGTTTTCCAGCGGAAAGGCCACAAATTTGCGGAAATTCAAATTTATCCCAAACGGTCCGTGTGCAATCCCACCTTAGCAACCCATCACCACTTAAAGGTCCGTCATGCTTTTATCATGTTTTTACGCCCGATGTCCACCAAATGCGTCAAAATTTAGCATACGTTATTTTTGTTGGATGTGCTTTACATATTTTTTCATATTTGACCCACATATGCTTTCGCAAGGCAATACGGTTGGAAGCATGAAGGAGAAGATTATTTTTGCAGTCTCTAGAGAACCTGCTCTATACGTTCAAAGTGCATATTGCTACCGGGACATCAACGCCAAAAATGCTGCCTGGAGCAGGATTGGTCAGTTGACTTTGATACTATGGTGTAGAAAATAGGTTCTGGTGATTCAGCTAAGCTAGAGCAGAATGGTTAGAATTGTACAGCAGTTTAATACAAAGATAGCTGACTTTTGTTTTTAGCTATCTATCTAATTCATTTTTGAGTTGGTTAGTTAGACTACAGTAGCCACTTGAATTATTTAGTTTAGCATATTGTCATATTTAGACTGCCCAATGTATAGTTGGCTACGGTCATGCTACGTGACACTCCCTTTGTTGGGAACTTGAAATTCCGTCGTACCAGCGCAACAGTAAAACCACATACGAGTTGAAAATATAGAACGCATGTGTTACACTAAAGCCATGATACTGATGCTGTGATACATCGGAAGTCAATTCATTTCTAATGGAATGCTGCGACTGGCTTCCAGCATTGCAGTACAGAAGCAGTTGCAGAACGTTTGGGCTCGTGCATGCATTGGATTTATCCAACATTCGCCTCATTGTATTCGTGGAAGCTGGGCGGAAGTGGTAGCTAACGGTGAATGTTGAATTTTTGTTGCACTTTAAATAAAAAATGTTAACATGTTTATTTTTTTATATATATAACTAAACTATTATTACAATTTTAACTAGTCAAGATAGTACTTATAGGCTCATTCAACAATGAGACCAAGGGCTGAGATCGCGGGAAACAGGTAGGGAGTTCCACCGCCTGATTCAAGAGCTTCGGCTTTTAGGAGAGGGATTTCGTAGCTGCTTTTGTCTGGACCAAGGCCAATGCAATCAACTGTTCCAGATGGTAGCACCACGGATCGCCAAGATGGACACAACAATGTTAGGGGTAACGTACTGTAGTCAGACTACTTTAACGGTAACGAGTAACGTAATGTGTTAGTTGTTTAATTTATGTAATCCCTTACTAGTTCATTTTTTAAATAAATAACGTGTTACTCAATTTCCCTCAGTGCGACCAATGTAGTTTTACGTAGTGTTTATTTTCTCCAGCAGCAAGTAGCAACAAAGGATGCAAAGATGGCAGCACCTGCTCTCCTTGCTAAAGTTCATGATACACCAGAGCCACGCACCCAGCTCCCATTAATTTTACATCAATAAGTAGTGTCGACAAGCAATTTGTGCAGCGGAAGGCTGACACCTTGCTCACACTTACAACGTCAAAGCAGAAAGCTTGCAGAACATTTTGTGAAGCTACGCAACTCCTCAGAATGCATTGACTGTCCACAGATGTTGCATGCTGCTTTTTATAAAATGCAGAATCATTTTCGCTGAGCATATTTTGTGTCAAATAGCTACTTATGTAGGCTACCACTTATCGGCTAGCTAGCAGCTTGCTAACATAACCATATGGTTTTTAGACTTCAGTCTAATTTCTCGTGAAAAATCAACTACATAACATGGGTTTTATGACAAGCCCTTTACTTCAGATTGTTTAGCTCCTAATTCCAGTTACGGTATTAAACACCATAAATCAATCAAAAAAAAAAATTCTTACCAGAGACAAATAACCAGGCGTTTGTCAGCGATTAGATCAGACGGAGACGAAGCAGAAGGCGGAGACGATGACTGTTGATTCATATATTTTAATGATGGTGGCTGACTTGTGCTCATGAATAGCGAGACAATAACACACAAAGACAGAGGGAGCAGAGGGAACATATATACTGGAGGGGAAATGACTGGATGATGATCAGGTGCGCTAAACAAGACAACAGGTGGGATGGATGATGATGGGCGGTGGTGTTAGAAGGCCGGTGACATCGAGCGCTGAGGCCCGCCTCCTGCAGGGGGAGGATGAGCAGCAGATGGCGTAGTTGTCACAGCGTTGAAATTGACAAATGAAATCGCGGTCCTACCATCTGGACACTGACTATGCAATACCTGACTATGTAATTATATTTTAACCCATTAAAAGAGACCAACACATGGATATAGAATCATAGGACTTATCTTAAAGTAACAAAGTAACATAACACCTTACTTTCTACAGCAAGTAACTAAGTAACGTAACAAGTTACTTTATGAGAACTGTAACGACTAACTGTAATTAGTTACTTTTAAATTTTGTAAGGTGGATTCCAGAAGGTTGAGATATAAGACTATACGAACAGTCGAGCGGGAGGTCGTTCGGATTATGATTTGTGAGATAAGAATTTGGTCCAACTATCCAGGTTTAAATGTGCCAATAGCCAAACAGAGCAGCCGCTGGAAATGATTTGGTTTACTGATCCTTATGAATAGAGGGACGCTATTTGAAGTGCTGCCAGAGACTTTGTTTTCCAAAGTCTCTGGCAAAAAGTCTCTGTTTTCCAATTGTTACGAATACTTACCCAATAGGCAGCAATATCATTGTCACCACCAATTCAGTAACAATATTGAAAATAGTAGAAACCATTGGTCGTGACCCAAATACAGGAGAAATATTAACAAGAGAACAGTTCTTGCATACACAAGATAAAGAGGTCATGTGTGTTCAGGTGGCAGGAGCAAAGATTTGGTCCAGTTCACCAGAAATAGACGTGCCAATAATTAGACAAAGGTTAATGGCCTGCAGAAAAAGTGTGTTTTTAATTGATAATTAAAAGAGAGTCAAATGAATAAGGAAAAAAGTATGTAAGGTTGTTTGAGTCATAGGTTCTACTGTGGGATTAAGCAGAAAACATACCCAAGCTTAGTTGGTACTATGGCCCATTTATTTTTGACGCAGTTGTATGAAGAAGGATTAACACTACAGTGTTACAAAGACACAGGGGTGATAATAAGAGGCTACAAGACCACAGAGATAAAAGATGTGCAGTTGATTTGGATTAAGTCAAGAGGACAAAAAATATGGTCCAGCCAACCAGAGTTGGATCTGCCACTTACAAGGCAGATACGAAGACCAGGTGAAGAATTGTGGTTTGAATCAGTGCAGATGATTTGCATTGTGTGAGGAAATAGATTTGATAATTAAGAACTACAAGACAAATGACAAAACCAAAAAATTTGAAAGAGGGAGAGAGAGGTGATTAAAGCCGCATTTCCACCGCAGGAACTATACCCAGAAACAAGGAACCTTTCGAGGAACTCACTGCGTTTCCACCGTAGGAACCAGGGTCTTGAACCAGGAACCAGAAACTACATTTTACCCCAAAAAACAGTCCCTGCTCGGGAGGCAGGACGTTCCCAGAGTACCAGAACTTTTGGGGTGGGGCTTGCGGTGCTGAATATTTCAGATTGGTCGAGTAGTAGTAGAGTTTACTCGCTTAAGTTGTCAACCGCTATGTCTGCAGCCGTCCTCGGCGTAGTAAAGGAGTTAATTGTGCTTACAAACAGAATAACTTTTTTATGCAGAATATAATTTGAACGACAGATGGACCGACGACAAAGCCCAGGCTTTATTGCGTTTATGCTGAGGACCAAATACAGCGGGAATTGGAAACGGCAATCCGTAATAATGTATTCGCGAAAATTCCCTGCAAGTTACGTGAGCTCAACATTTTCACACCGGGAAACAGTGCCGAGAGAAGCTTAAAAAATGAAAACAAGATTACAAGAAGATCGAGGATCACAATAACAGAAGCGGTTGTGACCGGCGGAGCAAATAGTTTGACCGTCTACATGCGTTGCTGGGTCACAGGTCGGCTTTCTATGACGCTGCGGCAACGATTGACTCAGCTGCTGCGTTGTTGGAAGCCATGGTGGAAGACAGAAGCTGAATAACCAGTCGGTTTAAGGTTAATGACAATGTTTTACATGATGCATGTTAAATGCTATAACGTTATGTTTTGGAAAAGTCAAGATATTTGTATACTAGTCATGTTATTGTTTGTCATGCTATTGTTCCTCTAGACAAAAACCAACCTTAACTACAGGAACATCATGTTAGCTTAACTAACGTCCCCTATTATCGGCCTCCCCCTATTTGTTATAGTGATGTATCGAGGTTAAATACTATAAAAATGTAATGTATGGAAATTTTAGTTGCAAATCGGGAACTACTTGCACGACAGACCAGACATAATCACGTAGGCTATTATCAGTGATCTGACTTTTTTCCGTTCTTCACCAGAAGGCATGAAATGTAGCTAAAACTTTCTGGTAAATACTTAAGTGAAACTGTGATCAGGCATTTGTAACACAAATAAAGAGGAAATAAAACGTTATTGGACAAAATAGTAAGGCGGCTGATAATAGAAGACGGTGGCTGATAACAGGGGTCGTATTTTTTAGCCATGTCGCTAACCAACTACCTGAAAATAGTAATATTTCCACTGGAATTTCAGAAATGATAATTAATGACATGCTAGTAAACATTTGTATGTATCTAATAATCACTAAACATTGACAACTTGATCAAATGATTACCTGGTACAAGATATTTTTCAAAACTCCTGTTGGCTATGCCGACTGTGCTTGTGTATTATTAATTTATTGTGGTGTGTTTGTATTTATTTTTCTTCTTAGGAAAGAGGAAAAGAGACACAGACTTCCTTGACGCGCTGAGGGACATGGACGACGCTAACCGGGCTGTCCTGCAGCGAGGACAAAGAGCAGCAGGACCAGTATGTGCAGCTGCTATACTGAGGAAAGAGTCAGGCTGAGGAGAGCCGCGTAAAGAGCGATAAAGAGGCGAGAGTTTGCATTCCTCGAGTCTCAGACGGAAGAAACCGTGTTATGTATATTAACCATGTACAGTGTTATGTATATTATTGCTTTATCTTCTTGCTATATTTTTAACAATTCTCACTACGTAGTTGAAGTGTGCTATGCTACCATTCATAAGAATATTACATATTACTATAATATATATATATAATATTACTATAATATTCAATAATAATTCTACCAATTGCTGCTAGTTTACACTTATGTTGCTGCCATACCTAAATGTTCAATAATACTACCCAGATTGCTCCTAGTTTACAGTACTCTTTGTATTTTGCACCCTACATTTTTGGAGATAACTAAATAGTTGTGGAACCAAATACGTGTGTATAGTGGCTGTTTGTGTAAATCTGAAAACAGAAGAACTTCCACACACTGTCTTGCTCACTGCTGAAATGTTTATTAAATCACAGATAAAGAACAAACATGTAAAACCAAATGTACTGTAGAGGCCGAGGATTTCACCTTGTGTATGTTGCAAGTCATTTCGTTTCAACAAGCACCTCCATCTTGCCCTTCAGCCTGCCAAAAGCGTTCTCAACATTTGCAGAAATTGTATACAGTGACACACCATAGTAATGCCGACTCCAAATGAAAAATGCTCCTGTACTGAGTTGGTCGCAGGTTTCCACAGTGTAATGGCGAACTTTGTTTTGAATGGGTACACGACGGCGGTGTCATGTCACCCCAGTTATGGTTGCAATCGACGGCACAGGTACAGAAACGTGTCCTTAAATTCTTTATCCGCTGGGCCTTGGTGAAGGTGGGAAACACCGGTTTCCCAACGTTTGTGTACCCAAGCGGATGGAGAAACACAACGCATTCTGTAGTACTTTCTGTAGTACTGATACACACACAAAAAGGTGCCAATAATATGTCGATGTAGTTTACAATAACATTATTCCCAATTGTGATTTACTTAAACGTATATAGGCCTACTAAAAAAATCTTACCATTCTTGTTTTTTGTGCGCGATGGCAACGAATCCGTCTCATCAGTCTTCTCATGGTCAATCTCTGTGATAACTCGTAAAATCAGTTCACTTTATTTGTATTGCAACTCAACTAGCATTTCGAGGATTTTGAATCCGCTTTGCTACTACCGCTCGTCTCTTCCACCGTTGACTCAATGACCATATTTGCAAACCAATAAATCATGATCAACACAACTTGAATCTCTTCCATGGTTGCTGTGGTGTTTTGCAATGTCGCATAAATAATAAAGATGCCTGTCTGTCGCTTTGTATAGCGTATGGGGCATACGTCAGCGGACTAATTTGCCTAATCTTCGCGGAAGAGGGGAAAGGTCAACTTGCCAGTATAGCCAGAGCGAGGAGCATGCTGCGGAAAAGTGATGAGGCAGGGATTGCAGAGAAGGCCGGATGGGCTGACAACCCTCTGCCATACCATAGGATACAGTGTCCAATGGTGACAGGTGTGGTGGAAATTAAAGGAGAAGTTGAAAAGGAAGAGAAGGAGAAACCTGTAGGGACTTCCACCCCGATGGGGGAGAAAAGGGGAAAGGACAGACCCGAAGTAAAAGTAGACAGCTATAGAGAATGTTTTGACATGCTGGAACTGAGAGAGCAAAACAGGGAGGAGGCAGAAGAAAGGAAAAGGAGAGAGGCAGAAAAGAGAAGGAAAAGAGAGAAACGATTGGAAAGGGAGAGAAAATGGGCCTATGAAAAGAGAGATGGAGCTGGTGGGGAGAATAGAAAAGCTACTCCGACAAAGTGACCAAAAAGTGACGAAAATCAGCAACATAAACCAACAGTAAAGGAACTAGAAAAAGAACTGCAATGGTTGCTTAGTCAGAAAGAAAAAGAGGACCACTTACTACAGCAATCAATAAGGGAATTAGAACAGTAGTAGTAAGGAGAATCCATGGGAAGACGAGGAACCGTTAGAAAGAGCAGTGGCTGGTTCAGGAAAATATGATGGGGGCCAAATGGAGTGTTAGGAAATCTGGAAGCACAAAAGGCATTGATAGAGGCACCAGCTCATATGCACTCAATCCTGATAAAAGGATTTGAACCTCAGTTCAAACCTACAGGCTTTGTTGGTTATGACTAAAATGGAGTCAGTGCTGAGGGTTGGTGGCCTGACACAGAGGATAGGAACTGTTCAAGGGGATGGACAGTCTTTTGATCCATACAGACAGCAATTATTGGGGGCCTTAAGGGATGAATACCCGGCCGTAATAGACTCTGATGTCCTGAAAGGAACCCCACTGGGGGAAACAGAAAACCCAGCTGTATATTTACAGACGCAGCTGGAGAAGTGGAGGCTGGGACTGATGATTTAGTGTCCTTCATGTTCAGGAAGGCACTGGTGGAAGTGCTGCCAACTCCTGTAAAGAATATTTTTGAGGATGGAGTGGCGTTGATGAAATCCAAGTCACACAAGGAATTCAGAGACTTTCATTCATGCTGTGGAGAGACAGAGAGAATGAGAAAGAGATTCAGAGGAAGCTCACCCAATTACAACTGGATGAGTTGACAAAAAAGAAAAAGACACAGGCCCCAGTAGACACAATGACTGTTTCTGAGGAAGGTACCATGGCACCTGTCCCCCAGGGAAGTCAACAACCACCACAACAGCCACAGGCCCCCCCCTCGGTCACCCACCCCACCAGTAGTGAATGTGTTTACATAGCCCCAGGGGCAGTGGCAGCATAAGGGCCAGAAAAATGGGCCAGAAGATCAGATCAAGGGACCAAGGGGTCCACCAGGGATTTGTTGGGGGTGTAACCAGGGAGGACATACTAGAAGTAATTGTTCTACAAACCCATGGGTCCCCAATCAGAACCCCTGATGATGGGTCCTCAACCAGAACCCCAGAAATTGGCAAAATCAGGGTCCTGGTAACCAAGCACAGGGGGTATGGCAGCAGCCTGAAAGCCAGCCCCCTCCGGGTCCTGTGAATCCATGGGTCCATCAAGAGTACTGAGGCTGCCCAGAGAATCCTAGGGGTGAGGGTCAGTTTACAGCAATAACTGTGCAAACTGATAAAGAGCCGATGCTGCAGGTTCAAGTGAATAATAGAGGCACACCAATGATGGTAGATACTGGACCAACTTACACTTGTGTGAGTCCAAGTTATGCCTCACACCTCCCCATGTCTGGTAAATATGCTAAGACAATAGGATTTTCGGGACAAACGCAGCTGATACCCATTCCTGCTCCAGTAAGTCTAACTATGAGTCAATACCAGACTATACAAAACCGTTTCTGTTGTGCTTGCTAACAGAGTTAGGAGATATGCTACAGCAGTTTTGATGCAGGACACGTGTTGTGGCAGGAATAAACAACCCATTGCATACTATAGCTCTAAGTTTGAGTCAGTACCACAGGGCTATCCACACTGTTATCAGGGATTGGCTGCAGTACAGTATGCATATGATAAAGCCTCCACTATTACAATGGGATATCCAGTGATCATCCACACTCATCAAAAGGTGGTGGAACTAATTGAGCAAGGAAAATTTGTTGACGAACTCAAGGTTGTTGGACTATTTGCCTTTGTTGACTTATCCAGATGTTACAATTAAGAGATGTGCTACGGTAAATCCAGCAGAGAGAATTCCTCTTGAGTATGAGTAGGAGAGCCTCACGACTGTGGCTGAATCTCTGACTTTCACTAGGCTTAAGCCTGATTTACTCTCCACTCCAATTCCTGGAGCTGAGGAGGAGTTACAGTTGTGCTCAAAAGTTTGCATACCCTTGGAGAATTGGTAATATATGTACCATTTGAAAAGAAAACATGAATGAGCAGGCAAAACACGTTTATTTCTTATGGGATTCACATTCAACTGTAGGTCATAACAGAATGGCACAATCATAAAACAAAACATGGCACCAAAGAAAAAAATGAACTGACCCCTGTTCAAAAGTCTGCATACCCTTAGTTCTTAATACAGTTTATTTCCTCTTTTAGCATCAATGAAAGCGTAAAGTCTTGTATAATAGTTGTCTATGAGGCCCCGAATTCTTACAGACGGTATAGCTGCCCATTCGTCTTGGCAAAATGCCTCCAGGTCATGCAAAGTCTTTAGTTGTCTTGCATAAACCAAACTTTTGAGATCTCCCCAGAGTGGATCGATGATATTAAGGTCAGGAGACTGTAATGGCCAATCCAGAACCTTCACCTTTTTCTGCTGTAACCACTGGAGGGTCAACTTGGCCTTGTGCTTAGGGTCATTGTTGTGCTGGAAAGTCCAAGAGTGTCCAATGCGCAGCTTTTGTGCAGAAGAAAGCAAACTGTCTGCCAGCATTTTATGATAACATGCTGCATTCATCTTGCCATCAATTTTCACAAGATTCCATGTGCCTTTAGAGCTCACACACCCCCAAAACATCAGTGACCCACCACCATGCTTCACAGTGATGATGGTATTCTGTTCACTATAGGCCTTGTTGACCCCTCTCTAAACATAGTGCTTATGGTGGTGACCATAAAGCTCTTTTTTAGCCTTGTCACTCCAAATTACAGTGTGCCAGAAGCTGTGAGGTGTGTCATGGTGTTGTCGGGCATATTGTAACCAGGCTTTTTTGTGGCATTGGCGCAGTAAATGCTTCCTACTGGCAACTCGACCATGCAGCTCATTTTTGTTCAAGTATCGTCGTATCAACCACACCGTCTTTTTCCAGAGCAGCCTGTATTTCTCCTGAGGTTACCTGTGGGTTTTTCTTTGTATCTCGAACAATTCTTCTGGCAGTTTTGGCTGAAATCTTTCTTGGTCTACCTGACCTTGGCTTGGTATCCAGAGATCCCTGAATTTTCTGCTTCTTAATAAGTGATTGAACAGTACTGACTGGCATTTGCAAGGCTTTGGATATCTTTTTATATCATTTTCCATCTTTATAAAGTTCCATTACCTTGTTACGCAGATCTTTTGACTTTTCTTTTCTGGTCCCCATGGCTCAGTATCTAGACTGCTCAGTGCTTTCACATGAGAGCTAACAAACTCATTGACTATTTATACACTATTTGCAATTTAAAAAGCCACAGGTGTGGGAAATTCACCTTTAATTGACATTTTCACCTTTGTGTCATCTTGTGTGTTTTTAACAAGGCCGAACATTCAAGGGTATGTAAACTTTTGATTATTATTTAAAAAGGAGCCAAACAACTATGTGATAATAAATGGCTTCATATGATCACTATCCTTAAAGTGAAACTGAATCGTGATTACACACATTGATATCATAATTGGGTATATATTTAATAACATAAAAAGTATACATGATAAAAATGTATGCCATATAGTATAAATAATAGAAATTCTTATTGTGTACATTGTGTACTTAAAAAGTATGGGGTGCTGCCATGTTGGAATGGCGTATACAACTGACGTCACTAGAATGGTAGCGCTCTAATATCAACCCCGTCAAACTGCAGTAACAATGGAAGACCGACCCATCATACCTGTCCTTGTTCATCCTTTGGCATATGCTTTTGAACCAATACGTAAATGTGTTGCCGTAGTTGTTTCATATGAGGCAGAATATTTAGTTGTGTCGGAATACATATAGATAACCGGTTGAACAACACCAAGTGGTGCTCCTGTTGTAACTGCACGGCAATGCCAACAAAGACAGAATCTATCTGCTGCAAAGAGGCAGACCTGCATGACCTGGTATTGGTGGTTCAGGAGAATTGCCATGCATCCTTAACCACAGTCTCTTACCCATGCTCTGTGAAGAGAATAACCTTTTAGAGATGGCCATGCTTTCTCTGAAGCATGTTCGGGCAGAAAGTTTGGAGCGCCTTATAAATAGCTGGTGAGTTGCAGCTACTGTTACTGTGTACTAAATTACAAGCTTATCGTCCAGTTGATAACTTGTTCGCTAGGTTAAACATAACTAACTACGATGTAGGTACGTAGCTAGCTTTGTGTGGTGTTACTATCGTGTCTGTGAATTTAGGAGCAATTATGTCAAAACGCCGGTACGTATATGTAACTAGACACATGTTTAGAGGATCAGCTGGGTATTACTTCGTTAGGCATGAGCTAACAGCTACAACTACTGTATGTGAACTAACCAGCAGCAGTGTGTGTAGTTGTATTTTATTTTACATTTGAGGTGTGTCATTGTGTCCTTGTGCTGGAATTTGAAATTAGTTAACTATGTAGCTGGCTTAATCCAGCTACAGGTATTAGAGCCGTGGCTGGGCCTCAGTTTATTTTCATGTCGAGTCTGTAGCTCTACAACTGACCACATGACAAATGAATAAATTACAATAAAGTGTTCCACACTAATCAGTATTCATGTTTCAGTCTTTACAGGTTGGCTGCCTATCGACAATTCACCCTGTGGGCAAGGGGGCACTTGGGAAGAAGGAACAGAGTGCCTAAACCTACTTGTGTTGTCCATGCTATCCGGTCCAAGTTTCCCTCTGAGGAATAAAACGGGTTTGAATATGCTTTTTATGATGGAAACATTTGACTTATTGGAACAGTTTATTACAATATGCTTCATTTAGTAAATGGTATTCTGAAAGACAAGATGGTTCTAATAATTTATTTGGACCTGGCTATAGGCCTTTAGTTATAAACCTGCCACTGTACTACAATATGCAGCTGTGGATGTTGTAAATAAGTCTAAAACCTCTTGCATATGAGTTCATAAGAAATTGCCATGTCAGGCTTCGAGTGAAAAGGAGGAGCAGGAGAGCGAAGCAGTGTGTATTTTCTGTGTTTTATATAAAGATAAAAGTGAAGCTTAACAATGCTCTGTATTGAACGAGACAATAACACACAAAGACAGGGGAAGCAGAGGAAACATATATACTGGGGGGAATGATGAGGATGAGAACCAGGTGCGCTAAACAAGACACAGGTGAAATGCATAAATGAGATGGGCGGTGGTGTCAGAAGGCCGGTGACGTCGAACGCTGGAGCCCGCCTGCTGCAGGGGGAGGAGAGGCAGCAGAGGGCGCAGTTGTCACAGTACCCCCCCCTCTGACGCGTGGCCCTAGCCGCGTGACGACACTGGCGAGCCTGCACAGCCTCCCACGTCCCCACTGCCCGCCGGAACCAATCATCCACCGCAGGGGTACCGGTCTGGCTCGGCGTCCAGGGTGCCAGGACCGGCTGGTATCCCAGCACGCACTACACTTACCTGATGTGGATGCCTACAGTGTTTTTATTTTTACCTGATAGTTGACTACACTTACCTGATGTAGTAAATATCTCTATATATACTGGTCCCAAAATAATAAGGATGTGAAAACCAGAAAAGGTATCGGCCATCAAGGCTTTTTGCACAATGCTAAAAAGTAAGTGATTAAGTGATTCGTTAAAATGATAGGACTGCTTGTGTAAATGAGGCCAAAAATAAAGCTCTGAGGAATCCAAGGTAAAGTCACAAATCTTATCTGAAAAGTTAAAAACGGTCTTTATTAGTTATAAAGAACAGAACATGTTTCAGCGTAAAGCCATAACATGTTAATTGAAAGGCGTGTTCTAAGAAAGTTACAGAAAGCTATTGTTATCCCAGTTCACTTCGGTAGAAAATGGGTTACACTTACAACCATCATGATGGCTTCCAGCAAGGTGGGTGAGTGGCTTCACAAGCCTCAAACAGATAGATGTTATGTGACTGGTCCTCTCAGGCAGTTGCGAAATAGAAAAAAAATACTGGGGTTATTAAACAGCAAAAGAATTGTGATGATCAAATTATGCAATTTGAGGTGATAGTGATTGCCTAGTTGGTACAATAATTAATTATTGACTAACTGATCTAAAACTACTTGGAAACAAACTAGAATACAACAGCCATGAAATGCAGGTTTAAAACACTATGGTAGTCTTTAAATAATGTAAGTAATTATTTGATCGGGTGCTAGTAATATAAACCTTACAATAATGGCCTAGCTAATGGATAGATGGACTAAGCATTGCTAACCTAAGCCAAATAGATTTTAGCTAATTGGGTATCACGCTTCAGAACACGTGTTTAATTTAGAAAGATGCAGTATCGATCAAAACATGTATCGGTACCACCAATTGTTTTGCTACAGTCTATATATCTTACAATATATACTGTGGATATAAAAAGCCTACACACCCCTGTTAAAACACCAGGTTTTTGTGATGTAAAAGAATGAGACAAAGATAAATCATGTCAGAACTTTTTCCACTTTTAATGTGACCTATAATGTGAACAATTCAATTGAATAACAAACTGAAATCTTCGAGGGGGAAAAATGAAAAATAAAAACCTTACAATAACCTGGTTGCATAAGTGTGCACACCCTCTTATAACTAGGGATGTGGCTGTGTTCAGAATTAACCAATCAAACATTCAAACTCATGTTAAATAGAAGTCATTACACACCTGCCATCATTTAAAGTGACTCTGATTAATCTCATATAAAGTTCAGCTGTTCTAGTAGGATTTTCCTGACATTTTCTTAGTTGCGTCTCAGAGCAAAAGCCATGGTCCGCAGAGAGCTTCCAAAGCATCAGAGGGATCTCATTGTTGAAAGATATCAGTCAGGAGAAGGTTACAAAAGAATTTCCAAAGCATTAGATATACCATGTAACACAGTGAAGACAGTCATCATCAAGTGGAGAAAATATGGCACAACAAAGACATTACTAAGAACTGGATGAAAAGAAAAATCGATGAAAAGACGAGAAGAAAACTGGTCAGGGAGGCTTCCAAGAGGCCTACAGCAACATTAAAGGAACTGCAGGAATTTCTGGCAAGTACTGGTTGTGTGCTACATGTGACAACAATCTCCCGTATTCTTCCTATGAATGGGCTATGGGGTATGGTGGCAAGACGGAAGCCTTTTCTTACAAAGAAAAACATTCAAGCCCGGCTGAAGTTTGCAAAAACAAATCAAATAATCAAGTCCCCCAAAAGCATGTGGGAAAATATGTTATGGTCTGATGAAACCAAGGTTGAACTTTTTGGCCATAAGTCCAAAAGGTATGTTTGGTGCAAAAACAACACTGCACATCACCCAAAGGACACCATACCTACAGTGAAGCATGGTGGTGGCAGCATCATGCTTTGGGGCTGTTTTTCTTCAGCTGGAACTGGGACCTTAGTCAGGGTGGGGGGAATTATGATCAGTTCCAATTACCAGGCAATTTTGGCACAAAACCTTCAGGCGTCCGTTAGAAAGCTGAAGATGAAGAGGAAGGTCACCTTTCAGCACGACAACGACCCAAAGCACACATCCAAATCCACAAAAGCATGGCTTCACCAGAAGAAGACTAACGTTTTGGAATGGCCCAGCCAGAGCGCAGACCTGAATCCAATTGAACATCTGTGGGGTGATCTGAAGAGGGCTGTGCACAGGAGATGTCCTCACAATCTGACAGATTTGGAGCGCTTTTGCAAAGAAGAGTGGGCAAATATTGCCATGTCAAGATGTGCCATGCTAATAGACTCATACCCATAAAGACTAAGTGCTATAATAAAATCAAAAGGTGCTTCAACAAAGTATTAGTTTAAGGCTGTGCACACTTATGCAACCAGGTTATTGTGAGTTTTTTATTTTTTATTTTTCCCTCTCAAAGATTTCAGTTTGTTTTTCAATTGAATTGTTCACGTTATAGGTCACATTAAAGGTGGAAAAAGTTCTGACATGACTTAACTTTGTCTCATTCTTTTACATCACAAGAACCATTTTAACAGGGGTGTGTAGACTTTTTATATCCACTATATATATATATATATATATATATATATATATATATATATATATATATATATATATATATATA